>CM074285.1:5963813-6176313 GCA_037194245.1 Opsariichthys bidens | reverse complement strand
TAGATAGATAGATAGATAGATAGATAGATAGATAGATAGATAGATAGATAGATAGATAGATGTGGTCGATAGATAGATAGATAGATAGATAGATAGATAGATAGATAGATAGATAGATAGATAGATAGATAGATAGATAGATAGATAGATAGATAGATAGATAGATAGATGTGGTCAAATGATAGATAGATAGATAGATAGATAGATAGATAGATAGATAGATAGATAGATAGATAATTAGATAGATAGATAGATAGATAGATAGATAGATAGATAGATAGATAGATAGATAGATAGATAGATAGATAGATAGATAGATAGAAATAGTCAGATGATAGATAGAAAGATAGAAATAGTCAGATGATAGAAAGATAGAATAGTCAGATGATAGATAGAAAGATAGAAATAGTCAGATGATAGAAAGATAGAATAGTCAGATGATAGATAGAAAGATAGAATAGTCAGATGATAGATAGAAAGAAAGAAATAGTCAGATGATAGAAAGATTTTGAGTTTGAATGAGTTTAAATGGATTAGAAATAGTACATAGAATGGCAGCTTCATTGAGTCTAATTGGCAGTTTAAATTTGAATTTTGACAGTTGGAGTTTGAACAGTCTTGGCTCATCTGAACATTCCGTCAATAGAAGTCAATGGGATTTTTCCGAGGTTTGATCAGGATTTTTAGGAAAACCGTAAGTCAGACCAGTCTGAAAAGATATAGCAACCCGAGTCAGAATAGTCTGAAGGTCTGGTCCGAGTTTGGTGGTTGTAGCTTAGATGGTCTAGGAGGAGTAGCGTTTAGAAATTTGGCTAAGAAGAATAATAATAATAAGCTTAAGTACAATATCAGTAAGTTGGCTCTTTCAAGCCAACTTAATTACCAAGGTAAGTAAGTTAATGAAGAAATTTCTATAGCTAGCGTTTAGCCATATCGCCGTATACCCATAAAACGATAACATTAACTTGAATTTTGACTTTGTCCCTCTTGTGCAGAACTCACAAACATGCACACTTGGTTGCTGTAGTTGTAGTTTAAAGTTTATTTTCCTTTTATTTAGTTTTGTGCACATCACATGCGCGTGTAGGGCGCGTGTGCTTATGTGTGTGCGCTGTGCGGTCAAACTGAAAACAAAGAAAACAATTTACAATTAAATTCAGTACTTTACATCACCATATAAGCTCCACAAACATTTCAACATCAGCCTCAGACGGCAAACTTTAAATTACATGCTAGATAAATCAAAATATATCGCAAACAAATACTAGCATCGCATTTCTCCGTGAAGATACTATGTTAGCATTAAGCACAATAATGTATGTAATATTATCAACGACACAACAGTCACTGTGTCATAATCGCTCACTAAACTTAGTTTATACAATATACAATATACACAATATACAAATTAGCCGATTAGGCGCTATGGCGCTAATTACAAACAGCGATTCATATATTGTTAGATAAAAATAATTTGGATATTGAATATTTCAAGAAACCCTTTGAGGTTGAGCAATGCAGCAAGAAATACAGGATCGATCCCGGGTGCCAAGAAATGAGGCTGACACAGAGTGTAGTTCAATCATAGACACAGTTTATTCGCTGTCCAGGGGTACAAATTATAGGTGAAAAACAAGAAGTGAAACCATCCATTTAGCAACTGGAAATACATATAAGGACATGATTACAATCACATGGTTTCTGGGTCAGTCTAGGGGTAAGCAAGATGATATAATGTCTAGATATTTGTCCAATGGGACATGAGAAAAAGTCTCAAGTCATCAGAACAGAACACATGGTCATCAGTAGACAGGCACAAGATGTTTTGAACCTTACAATGGCCACTTTAAGACAGAATGTCTTATCTTAGAAACATCATTGTGCACATAAAACTTGATTATTGTATACATATCATATAAACTCATATTTCCTTTTAGAGAGGAGGTTACTGTTTTATTAGCTCGTAGATTATCTGTCATCTGTACTATAATAGACATTTGTTTTCCTCAAGGTGTAGTTGCATACAAATCCAACATTCTCCGTCTATCTCATTCTTTAAAGCACCTCGTTGTAGAAGCGCCAATACATATGCATAATTTCCTTCACATCTGGCTTTAGCTGTTCTAACTCATTGATAGCCATCTTCTCCTGATCTAGTCCACAGTAATATATTCCTGCATCAGAAAGCTGTACATCAGGTATTGTAACATTCAGTATCAATGAGCGTTCTTTCCTTCCATCACTCCGGACTACTCCTATCTGGTCTACTAACACTGCAATTGCTATAAATCGTCCTTTAATTTTCCACTAATCTGGTCCAACAGACACTTTTACTTCTGACCAACTACATGACCCAGTACAAAAGTAAAGTCCATTACGGTACAGATCTCGCATTAATTTTATGTTAAGGCCTATTTTCCCTAAATCAACACTTATAGGATCGCACACAAAGCATTCATTCCTCGCTTATACACTTCGAATATCCCTTTTTGTAATGTGAACAGATATAACACACTCTTGTCTGGGAACGGTCTCTTGAGAATTATCTCATCCAATCTTGGGTCTTCCTCTAGGGAGCACTTGGCGAAATAAACAATATCTTCGCTGAACACTGCAACAGCTTCTGCAACTGAGCACTGTGTAAACCCTTCTAGAGATGGTATATCCATTAATAAGAATTTGGCCCTTAGTGCATACAGGGGGTGTAAGGAGTTAACACTGTTTGACTCAATGGGCCATATATCTTCTAGCTTCGGATGACCCCCACCTCACTATTAGAGGTAGTTCTTTCCTTAGCTTAATCAGTGTTTTGCTCCTCCCTGTTAGGCAGTAAGGTGAATCCCCTTTTGAGATTCAATTCTGAATTGGAGCTTGCCTGTTCTCCTGAAGGGCTGTGCTTTATCCTTGAAGCGTGTATCCACTGCGGTTGGTAATCTGTCAGAACTCCGGTCCTCGTCACAGCGATCACCATGGCAGGTCCAAGATACCTCGGCTCTCCCACCTTCGTCGGTTTCAAGCTTTTGATCAGCACACTCTCTCCTGGAACAAAAGGGTGAGTGGGCTTTTCTGAGGGGAGAGGAAGACACAGAGAAACATCATCACATACAGAATTTAGTTTTTCGATGAGGGAAGTCACGTAGTCCTCCTGTATCACCTCCAGGTCACCTAGGGAAGTAATGCCTGAGCAGCCTTTCACCCATGGAGTAGGGAAAAGGCCTACCCATTAGTATTTCAAATGGTGAGAATTTAGTAGTGGAAGATGGAGTCATTCTTATCTCTGCCAATACTGTGGGCAGTTAATCTAGCCATCTCTTTCCGGTGTCAATGGAGGCTTTTGTAAGCCTTCTTTTGATGGTTTGATTGAGGCATTCAACATTTGATGCAGACTGCGGATGGTAAGGAACGTGAAATTGTCAGTCAATTGACAATGCCTTGGCCAAGAGTTGCGTTACCTTTGATGCAAATGGCGTCCCGTTATCGCTTTCAATAGTGGTAGGTTAGCCAAATCGAGGAATTATTTCCTTGGTTAGAATTTGCACC
The DNA here is from genome assembly GCA_037194245.1 of Opsariichthys bidens. Taxonomy (NCBI): domain Eukaryota; kingdom Metazoa; phylum Chordata; class Actinopteri; order Cypriniformes; family Xenocyprididae; genus Opsariichthys; species Opsariichthys bidens. The sequence continues at coordinate 6,172,773 of CM074285.1, read as the reverse complement.
ACAGTTTTAGCATCTTCTTTTGCACATCTAAGTGCTTCTGGCCACTTTGAGAATCGATCCACAATTACTAAAAGATATTTCAAATTTCTTATTGGCGGCATGTGCGTAAAATCAATTTGCACATTCTGTGCATGTGGCAGTGCGTCATGTTTAGCTGGTTTGTGCGGATTTACTTTAGCACATGTAAGACATGCATCTAGCATGAGCTTAGCAGTTTTGTGTACTTCTGCAATACAATACAGTTGATTGATTACTTGTACTACTTTTGCAAAACTTGTGTATGACAAACCATGGTAATATCTGATGAGGACTATTAATCCTAACTTCGGAAGCGCTATTCTTCCTTTTTCGTCACTCAAAATTTCATCTTTATCTGGGGCACATTTGTGTTTTCCCCAGTGCTCCAAATCAGTTTGTGTTGGTTGGCTCTGCAAGATCTTAATGTCGATATCAGATACGTTAGTTACGTGCATGGTCATAATTAACTGGCTTTGGTTACCCGTGATGAACGGTGATTTGATTTGTGCTTTTGCAGCTTCTTTGGCAGCTTCATCTGCATTTCTGTTTCCTATAGCTTGTTCATCATCTCCTACTGCATGACCTTTCACCTTTACAGAAAAGGTGTAAAAACCGCTAGATCTGCTTATTTTTCAAATCTTTTAGAAGAAAATAAACACAATCCTAAGTATTTATTTAATACAGTGGCTAAATTAGCAAGAAATACAGCCTCAACTTCTGATGTTTCAAAACAGCACAGCAGTAATGACTTTATGAACTTCTTTACTTGCAAGATTGACAACATTAGAGAGAAAATTATAGCCATGCAACTGTCTACTACAGTATCACATCAGACAGTGGATTGTTGTATCCCTGAGGAAAAATTCCATTCATTCGCTGCTATAGGAAAGGAAGAATTGTCTAAACTTGTTAAATCATCAAAATCAACAACATGTATGTTAGACCCTATACCGACTAAGCTATTGAAAGAGATGCTTCCAGAGGTCATAGATCCTCTTCTTAAGATCATTAATTCATCTTTATCACTAGGTTACGTACCGAAAAATTTTAAGCAGGCTATTATCAAACCTCTTATTAAAAAACCACAACTTGATCCTGGTGAATTAGTCAATTACAGACCGATTTCCAATCTACCTTTTCTGTCAAAAATACTAGAAAAGGCAGTATCATCTCAGCTTAGTTCCTACCTGGTAAGAAATGGTATCTGTGAGGATTTCCAGTCAGGATTTAGACCGTACCATAGTACTGAGACTGCTCTCATTAGAGTTACGAATGATTTGCTCTTATCATTAGATCATGGTTGTATCTCTCTATTAGTGTTACTAGACCTCAGTGCTGCTTTTGACACTATCGACCACAATATTCTTTTGAATAGACTAGAAAATTATGCTGGAATTAGTGGAATTGCATTGGCATGGTTCAAATCATACTTGTCTGACCAAATCATACTTGTTATCAGTTTGTAGTAGTAAACGAAGAGATGTCATTTCGATCACAAGTTAAATATGGAGTACCACAAGGCTCAGTTCTAGGACCGTTGCTTTTCACTCTGTACATGCTACCCTTGGGAGATGTCATTAGGAAGCATGGCATTAGCTTTCACTGTTACGCTGATGATACTCAGCTCTATATTTCCTCGCGCCCTGACGAAACCTACCAATTCTCAAAACTAACAGAATGCGTAGCTGATATAAAAAATTGGATGACTAGTAATTTCCTGCTACTAAATTCAGAAAAAACAGAGATTCTAATTATTGGACCAAAAACTTCAGCACATAAAAACCTACAATACTGTCTAACACTTGATGGCTGCTCTGTTAAGTCGTCTTCGTCAGTTAGGAACCTGGGTGTGCTCTTTGATACCAATCCGCATTCTTCCATCTTAAAAAAAAATCTAAATTGCGACATATGCTCTCAATGACAATTGCGGAACAGCTAGTTCATGTGTTTATGACCTCGAGACTAGATTACTGTAACGTTCTATTGGGTGGTTGCCCTGCTCGCGTGATAAACAAACTACAGCTGGTCCAAAACGCAGCAGCTAGAGTCCTTACTAGAACCAGGAAGTATGAACATATTAGCCCGGTTCTATCAAAACTGCACTGGCTCCCTATTAAACATCGTATAGATTTTAAAATCTTGCTAATTGCTTACAAAGCACTAAATGGCTTAGTTCCCCAGTACCTGAGTGAGCTCTTAATGCATTATAGTCCTTCGCGTCTATTACGATCTCAGAATTCTGGCCAGTTGTTAATACCTAGAATATCAAAATCAACCGCAGGCGGTAGATCCTTTTCCTATTTGGCACCTAAACTCTGGAACAATCTTCCTAGCATTGTTCGGGAAGCAGACACACTCTGCCAGTTTAAATCTAGACTAAAAACGCATCTATTTAACCTGGCATACACATGACGCACAATAAACTTTTGTCTTCATATCCGTTAAAGGATTGTTAGGCTGCATAGATCAGGTCAGCCGGAACTGGGAACACTTCCTATAACACCAGATGTACTCGTTACATCAGAAGAAGAATGGCGTCTACGCTAATTTTTTGTCTCTCTGCTTATCCCGAGGTTTACCAATTAACGTGATTGGCTGGATCTGGGCCGTGTCCGGGTAGGACGGGGAACCTGTGCCTGTGTGCAGCAGCAATGTGGCCCTGTGGTGTCGGCGGAGACTGTGTTAACTAGCTCATCCTTTGTTAAGACCTTACCGACTCATCAGCCAGTGGCACATATCCAAACAAACCGTCCCATACCGGTGTGATCATAAGATCTTAAACTAGATGGAACTAGATTAAATATTTTGACTGTTGCGATTCCAAATCGGTTTAAAGACCTGTAACTCTGCCTGAGTATCGGACAAGTGTTCACTGTTGGCCAGAGGAGAACTGGCCCCCCGACTAAGCCTGGTTTCTCCCGAGGTTTTTTTCTCCATTTGTTGGAGTTTTGGTTCCTTGCCGCTGTCGCCTCTGGCTTGCTTACGTTGGGGACACTTGCTTGATATTAAGCAGTGTTTTTGATATGCCCTGCATTGGCGCCATTGTATGCGAACTGAGCTGTGCCGGGACGATACGTCACTGTTTTCTGCAGCAGCTGATATAACATAAATTAACTACACTAAAAAATTGATATTGGAACGGAATGAATCATCAATAATATATAATATAAGCTGCACAATAAGACCATTTTTCATTTTCTTATTAATTTGTTTGTGCTTAATTTTTTAAAAAACAATCTATAAAAAAAAATATAAATAAAGATGACTTGACTTGACTTTGGACTTTACTATGGCCACTTCGTAGGGAAGCTGTACTGCCCCTTAGTCAAGATTTATCCTAGTAGGTAGAAAGTATGCTTTTTTTTTCTCTTCTCTAGCTCTCAATGTTTTAGTAAATGATGTTTTACCCCCATTTACCCCCCCCCCCAGTGTAATTGTTACTTCGTTTTTGTTTTACAAGTTTTCCATCCTCAATTTTGCTCAACCAATTCAAGCAGCTTGAGCAACTTGAGCTGAAAGCTGAAAAACCTCTAATGCTTCACCAATGCTTCACTTCACAGGTATGCCACACCATAGACACCGGGTAACGGGTAGACACCATCACCAAGGTTGAGCCGATCCCACATCCCATCCAGGGGCCCCCCCCAATCATCCGCGTGTCCAAAAGGGGCCCCCCTGAGGAACATGAGGAAGTCAGTTCAATGTCTGTCATTCCAAGAAAAGATCAAGCAGGCAGGGTTAATGGCCAGATGGGTTATCAGTGGCATTTTTTGGAGAAAGCCGTAGAGCGCAGTGTAACTTGGTGTGTGAGAACGTCAATGTGGTGATTGTTGTGTGAAACTGAAGCCTATGTAACTGGACAATTTAAGGAGGACAATATGCATCAAGGAGCATCTCCATGCCTACAATCCAGCCAGAGCCCGCAGGCATGCTGCTATACAGCATGGATTATTGCCTAGCTACCTCTAACAAATGTACGCCTGGGGTACGTACCGCCGCGGCAAAGGGACGGCAACGGCTCACACCCTCCATCCCTCGGGAAAGTCAGGTGAAAGTCCTCGCAATATCCCGAGGGCCCAATGCAGGTGATGGCTTAGAAGGCTAATGCAGGTGCTGTGGTGATGGCTTCTTTCACTGCAGTGAAAATAAAAAAGGGCTTTGGAAAAAAAAAAAAAAAAAAGGGGTTTGGGGTCAATAAGGTCATCAAATGTCTAAAAATAAAAGTCAATCAATGATGAAAATCCAAGAAGCTGCAATAATTCACTAACCTTGTAGGAAGATTCAAAATAACTTCATTTGGATGATCTTTAATTCAATTCTTGTTGAGAACTCTTTGAAGCCTGGCATTATGATGCAAGTCATTAGATGTGTGAATCCACTGAACCACCTGAAAAAAAACTTGAGCAAGGCTTGGTAAGAGCCTTGAAAATTTTGGGATGGATGATCACTTTTGGCCACGAATGATGGAGGCCTTTTCACAGGATAGATGTGTTTTCAAAAAAAAACATACATGCTGTTAAAAGAGAATACACACAAAATAAAGAAAATCTTAATCAGTCATTTTGAATTCTAAAACTTTTTGCCAAAAAATAAAAAAAAAAATTCAAACCCTGTGCAAGGTGTGTCCACGTCAGCTGTCAACCTTGAAATGTAAAAGCTAAGATAGGCTGAGTTTCTGGATGTACAGATACAGAGAAGAATGCTGCGCAAAGATCAATAACTGTGAAATATTTGTGGGTGCATGGAATAGAATTGATAACAGTTGGAACGTCAGGTACAATAGGAGCTAAAGGTGTTATAAATTGGTTCACTACCCTCAAGTCCTAAGTCAATCACCATGTCTTTCCATCCGCCTTGACCACCGGATTCACAGGTGTGTTGTACGGTGAGTGTATTGGTATGAGGACACCCTGCTGCACAAAATTATCAATCAGTGGTTTGATACCAAGTTCCTTGTCTTTGGACAAAGGATATTGTTTAATATAGACTGGTTTGTCAGTCTTTAATTTAGCTTTGTAAGGTTCCGTATCTATGAAACCTGTGTCATCTTTGTATTGTGACCACAAAGATGGATTAATCATGTGATGCACCATCCGAGACGTGTCTGGTTGTAGCTCACTGTGCTGTGGTTTACTCTGTGGTTCACTGGTTTCTTCCCATGTTAATGTCCATGTTCAATTTATGCATGAGATCTCGTTCCAATAAATTCATTGGAGCTTCTGGAATAATTGTGAATATGTGAAAAAATGGTTTGAATCCAGGAGCTTTTATCTCCAAAGGGGGCGTTACATGGCATGCAATGCTAGTTCCAGATATACCTACAGAGTTAACTATTCGATTACTAAGTGGCCCTTCATAAAATTCGATGAGATCGACGTCACAACAGCCCCAGAGTCCAAAAGGAACGTCTGTGGTTGACCATGTACCATCAAAGTGATATAAGGTAAATCTTCGCTATGATTTGAGAAAGCTAAGGTCACCATCGATAATTCTGGAACTAATTCCTGGCGTCATTGCTGATTCTTTGGCCACATGGTAGGATAATTTCCTGAGTCATTCCTGTGTTGTTGTGGCTTTGCCCACGGCTTCCCCATTTGTCGCCCTCTCCATCCTCTGCAATCGCTGCGGACGTGACCTCTTTTCCCACAGAAATAACACACTAAGCGTCTTGACCCGGCTGCGGGCTGTTTCACTTCCACCTTTTGGTCGCGAAATTTCGATTGAGGGTTTTGTTGTATACATTGCTGTCTCAGTTTTGACTGCGAAACCACCAGATGAATCTAGTTCCCTAATTATCTCGCCTAATGCGTCTATTTCCATATTGTGGAGGTTGGTAGTGGTGATTCTGATTAATTTTGCGTTCAAAGCCTGCATATTGTTCAAGAAAGTGTTAGTAAACAAAGCTTTCACGTCAGACATTTTTAGTGGCTTCATATTTATTGCGTTTGCAGCTCTTGTCCATACCATCGCATTCTGGCTGAATGCCTTAGTTTCACTTCCTCTACTCTCCATTTTAAAATCAGTCTACAACTCTTTAGGTTTCGTTACGCAAGGTGCAGAGGGGTCAGGGTCCGTATAGTAGGGCGGTGGCTTTGCTGCTGTGAGTCTCTTTTGTTGAGATATGAACGCTGTAACATTTTTTTTCTTTTTTTTTCTCAGGGTTAGGACTTTGTCCCGAGTCTCCTTCATTTCTTTCCAGACATTAAAACTTTTTGTCATATAATTATAATCCCATTCTGTATCGCCTCACCCTTCTTTCACTAGATGCTTTGCCAATTGCATATTTTCCTCGGTAAACGAACCCTCTCTTGGATACGTGAGTTCAATTTGTGGTTTCATCTATTCTGACCATCCAGCCAAATTACTAATATACGGTTCGGTGTAAATTCCTTGGTCGTTTCAATTCATGAATTCAGCCGGCGTTTCATTGGGTAATGGTCTAGAGACTGAACCTCCCATCTTCCACTTGTAGTCTATTATTGATTAGTTTCAGTTGTTAGTAAGCGTGCGCAAAGATTTCTGTACTAAATTGCTCAACCTCAACTGTTATGCATGTATCGTATTGTGACGTGGGTGATGGTCCTAGGTTAGGCTCACACAAGACTTTTGTCCTGATCGCCTCTAAAATCACCTTCTTTTATTTGGGTGTTTTAATCTAATGTTGGGCTCTCGCCTTATCTGTCCAGCTTTGCCAAACAGAGTCCAGGTCGCCCCTAAAAACACCTTCTTTTTTGTCACAATATTTCAACATGCAATGACAATTGAAATGATTTATCAATATTGAAAATTTACAAATTTGTTTTTACGTAAACTAATATGCGCTGCCGTGATCCGAGAGCACAGTGTGATCAGTACTGTACCCTCCAACCACCATCCCAGTTAATAGCTAATTAAAGCTACCGTTGTTGCGATCCGGCTAAACACAATGGCCGTAGTTGCCACAGTGTCACAACGATGGATATTTCTCCACTAACAATTGGTGATTCCCAATCACTCCTGCTAATAGTTAATTAAAACTACTGTTTGCCAACCATAGTGGCACAACAATGGAAGGTGCTTTCCACTAGCCTACAAGTGATTACAAAAAAGAAAACTTCTCATGCGTCCACGAGATTGTTTTCAACAACAGGATCCTACGGGGTAGTGCTTTATTCAAAAAGACACTTACCCCCTTCCGTAGGTCCTCCGATTTTCGGCACGCTTTTCTCTTTTCCCGGTTCTCAGGGAGAATCCCCCTCCCCATTTGCGGACGAGCCCCCAAACTGTTAGATAAAAATAATTTGGATATTGAATATTTCAAGAAACCCTTTGAGGTTGAGCAATGCAGCAAGAAATACAGGATCGATCCCGTGTGCCAAGAAATGAGACTGACACAGAGTGTAGTTCAATCATGGACACAGTTTATTCGCTGTCCAGGGGTACAAATTATAGGTAAAAAACAAGAAGTGAAACCATCCATTTAGCAACTGGAAATACATATAAGGACATGATTACAATCACATGGTTTCTGGGTCAGTCTAGGGGTAAGCAAGATGATATAATGTCTAGATATTTGTCCAGTGGGACATGAGAAAAAGTCTCAAGTCATCAGAACAGAACACATGGTCATCAGTAGACCGGCACAAGATGTTTTGAACCTTACATATATCAAACATAATAAAAAGTTAACTCTTTAAACAACACAAAACCTCACTCACCACGCTGGGAATGTTCAGTCTAAGTCAACAAATTCAACTTAGAAATAAAAATATTGCTCAAACTTCGACAACTTTTTTTTTTTTTTTACAGCGTCCTTAAAGGGGCAGCACCCAACATGGATATTCCCACGTTCAACCTCTTTTGGAACACAGCATTACACCAAGGCATTTGCAAGTTCTCGAATATGTCTGGGGGACATAGCCATACATGCTTGCACGTGGTTTTGCACTGTGAGGACAATCAACTGTCCTTTCTGTCTCCCTGTAGCACTGTCTTAGGCCTCTTACATTATGGAGATTGCAGATTATTGCTCTTGCCACATCTGCAGTCCTCATGCCTCCTGCAGCAAGACTATAGCAAGTTTACGCTGGTGATCAGGGACACTAGACATTTTTCTCCTGGTCTTTTTGAGTCGTAGAAAGGTCACTTTTGTGTAGGCTACTAATTCGTTGAAACTGTGATCTTAATTGTACTGTTCCAAGATGCATGTGCAATAATTGTTTATGTTTCATTGAACAAGCATGACTAAAATAGTTTAAAACCTATCCAATAAAAGATCTATAAAGCTTGGAATTTACAAAATTATCTTGAAAAAATTGTGTTTTAAAAAAGGGATATTTATATATTTTATATAGACTACTACAAAGAAAAGTAGGATAAAATTATTAACATTAAAATCACTGTTTTCTATATGTGAATGTGTTTTAAGATGTCATTTAATCCTGTGATTAAAGCTGAATTTTCAGCATCATTACTCCATACTCTACCAGTGGACTACACAAAAATTCACATACTCTGAGCCCCTGGGAACATATCGGTTTTCTTTATAGCTTAAATCCATATTTATACAAATCTATTGTATTGGCAAAACATGGTAGTATGCATCCCCGGACATGACATGCAGGTGTCTGTTCTTCGTACCTCGTTTAATAACCTAAATCTGAGATGATTTGATAGACAACTGATCTTCTAATTGTGATAAATGAACTCTGGCTAACTTGGTTCATCAAACAAATTTGCGGCTTGGATTACAATATCTGGATTGTCTGCGATTACTCCGTGTTCTTGTGTTTCTTGAAAATGGCATAGATAATCGAATCTCGAAACCACGATCAGCAATGCAGCGATTGGTTGGCGTCAAGACGACAACGTGGTGACATCATATAATTAAAAAAAGACACCTGACGAAAAACTCGACAAATTGGCTACTCACTGCAGACCCATAACCTCCAGCTCCCCCTATCAGGAGCTCCAGCTTCCGCTCTCTTGACCTTCTGTGGGCATGATGGGTGGAGCTGCATCCTCATGGCGTGAGTCAACGGCACCGCCATACTGTGCAGGGCAACATTCCCATAACTCTCATAACTGGAATTGAGAAAAATGCCTGTTTCTTGTGCTGCTTGGGGCTGTACAAATTGCCGCACAATTGAATACAGGTCTCGGGGTATAACCTTTCACAGGTAAGGCTGAACATTTGTTTCTGGTTGTATTTGGTCATTATATAACTATGTTGATAGTAGTTGGCCATTGGAGTCATTCAGAAAATAGCTAGCGATGTCGCTAATTAGCTATGAAAGTTGAGACATGAGTTTACATGATTTATATCATAGCATATATTATCTTATTTTATAAACTAAATTTCCTGAAATTTAAATATGCATCTTTATTTTCTTAAAACCTACTTTTAAGAACTCATTTCGGTTAAGTGACTGACATTGTGAATTACTGTATTGTTAGTTAGTTGGCTAGTTTACTTTTATCACACATTGGTTTGCCAGAGACAAAAGAGTTGAGGAGACAGAGGTAAGTAACTATAAGAAGGGAAGTTTTTTTCTAGCATCTGTGATTTGTATTTGACAATTTGCTTCATTTTCACAATGGTGGTCCATTCTAAACACAAGAAAAGCTAAAATGGGTTAAAAGATAGAAAATGCCTTTTCCACAACAAGAAATCTTTTTTTCATTTAATGTGAAAATTTAAACTATCTCATTATGGGCATCTTCACAATTCTTAACCAAGAATAAAGCAGCCAAATACAGGACAAGTCTGAGCTTTGACTATCTACTTTCTTTGTTTTAAGTAACCAGAGATGGAACTTTTTGTACACCACGTACATCATAAACCACTGAAATCGGTTGATACATTTACATTTAGTCATTTAGCAGACGCTTTTATCCAAAGCAACTTACAAGTGAGGAATACAAACAAGCTATTCTTCATGAAATGATGTTTAATTCACAAAGTTCGGGAGGATCAGGTGCAGATAATTAACCATATCAGCACAAGTGGAGAGCTTTCAGTTAATCTACTCAATCAATGACAAGAGGTATAAATACAGCAGACTTACCTCTGTTCATCTGAGAGTTTACCAGCATCCCTTCTCCACCCCATCTCCTCACTTGTAGTTCCATCTAGTTATATCACAACCGAGGGGGGGAGTACTCTGGGTTCGGGCCAAAATTCCCAGCTCGGAACCCTCTCCCCCTGGACAGCACGCCAAATACGCTTAAACCTTTACTCTTCTTAATTATATGTAATTGTGAACTCATGAATAGGCAATAGACACAGGAAGTGCTCACAATACAAGTTTCACATTGCTCAGTAACATAAGCTAGAGTAGGAAGGGAAAAAGTAAAGGATAGACTTTTAAGTGTTAAGTGTTTACGAAAGAGATGATGATAAATGTAAACGTTATTTTTGTTTTTATGTTTTGTTTTATATAAACAAAAAACGCAGCTCGCCAGTTTACTTGCATTTGTAGAGGCTTTACATTTTTATTTCAATGTTGTAATTGGCAATTAATTTAATTTTTACCTTTGAAGCAGATTTGTTACATGCCAGCATTAATTAAAGTTTCTTAATTGTAAAGATAAAGATCTGCCTCTCCTGCGCTGCATCAAGCCACTCCCATAATAACTGTCTTGGTTCAAATTAATGCAGTCTAGTCATGGATAGCCTACATCATGACTCCAATAAAATTATTAGGTGATATTTCTTCACAAATAAATCTCTCAACGAGGAAAACTGGCTGTGTCTATGATAGACTACACAAGATAATATTATTTGCAAATTTATTTTTAAATCTTGCCCCTGGTTCACATTAGGGTATACGCTTACAGTGGCTGGGACAATTTTTAAGCGTCACCTCAGCTTAAAAAGATGCCATTCTGTTTACATAAAATAACCCTGCTCCCAAGCAGGTTTAAGTTTACGGAACTGTTGCTATGACATTATGATATTTATTATGATATATAATATTTTAAGTTTAAAAGAAGTATACTAATAGCACACTTGAATAAACATACTTTTTGTAAGGGTATGACTATGAAAAGAAAAAGTAAATAAATAGATGCACAACAACAAAAAACACTAAATCCATTTTCTTTCAGTGTACCATAGTTAGGCTTTTTTGTTGTTTGATTGTTTGTTTGTTTGTTTGTTTGTTTTTGCCTTTGTAGTTATCACAGTATTCCATTATTTTTACAACATTAACTTGCAAATGGGCAGGGCTGGATAGGTTACTTTTAAAATGTATTTCACTACAGATTATAAAATACATAGTTTAAAAAGTAATTTGTAACGTATTTCGTTACATTACTCAAGTTTAGTAACTTAATCTAAATACTCTAGAATACTTTACTAATAAGTGTGGAACAAACACAAAAAAGGTAATTGCAAGTTTTTATCTCACAATTCTGACTTTTTCCCTCAGAACTGTGTGATATAAAGTTGCAATTGCGAGTTATAAAGTCAGAATTATAAGATATAAACTCGCAATATTGAGAAAAGTCATAATTATGAGATATAAAATCACAATATTGAGAAAAGTCAGAATAATGAGATATAAACTTGCAATATTGAGAAAAGTCTAAATTATGAGATATAAACTCGCAATATTGAGAAATGTCAGAATTATGGGATATAAACTCACAATATTGAGAAAAGTCAGAATAATGGGATATAAACTCACAATATTGAGAAAAGTCAGAATTATGAGATATAAACTCACATACTAAATTCACAATTGCAAGAAAAAAAATTGTATTGCAAGTTTATATCTCCCAACTCTGACTTTATAACTTGTATATAATTGTGAGTTTACATCTCGCAATTCTGAGAAAAAGAAGTCAGAATTGTGAAATGCAACCTCATAATTTTGAGGGGAAAAAACAAATTGTGAGAAAAAGTTGCGGTGACCTTTTTTACAATTATAAAATGACTCACAACACATGAAAACAGTCAAAAACATGAAACTTTACTCCACTTTTTCAGACTGTCAGAGTCAGAGAATCACCAATTGCTGTTTAAATGACATTAAAATTCAAAGTAATCACTTTGGTAATCTAAAATACTTTTCAAATGTAACTGTAATCTGCATACCACCCATTTAAAATGTAACAGTTACTCAAATTTTGTATTTTAAATACGTAACTTAGTTACTTGTATTTCGTTACTCCCCAACCCAGCATATGGGTACATGCTAATTGTCTAACACAACAATGTTTTTAATCACAGACAGCATCAGCACTCAAAAACTAGTGCAAACAGTTCAAGGGCTAGTTTCCTTCTACACAGAGATCAACATCTCAGAAGTCTCTGCTGTGCAAGATAACAAATGTGAGTGTCAAACGACTCTTATAATATTGACACAAGGCCGGTGACTGTGAAAGACACGAATGTGGGACTTGTGGGTTTCTTATCACTGTTTCTTATCACAGTCTCATGCCTAACTTAAGCACTGAAGATGAACTCCGATCAGTCTGTATTCTCTAGATCCTAAACAGAAAAGCCACAGAGCTGTTCTGTGATCAGCACACAGGGCAGAGGGCTGATAGTGTGCAGCGGGATGTGAGTGAATGGAGAAACTGCTCTGAGATCAGCACACGGAGTTAGCAAATAAGGTAATGCCGCTAAATTCCATGAGCGTTATGATGTGAAACAGCAAAGCAGAGGGAAAAAAATGAACACATTCATTACATTCATCCGTCATTTTCCTCTCCTTTTATCTCACTCTTTCTCCCTCTCTTTTTAAAAGATTTTACCTGCTCCTCAACCAATAAGTGGCCCTTTGTAGAGGCAGTAGCCTATTGACATCTGACCTCAGTTTGAGCTGCAAAACATCTCAGCCTGTATCCTTGACGCCTAAAATCATTGCAAAAATTCCTTGGAAAAATAAAACTAGTTCTGATGAAAGCACTAGCAGCATATGATTGATAAGACAAAAATATGGTTTATATTTGATGTCATATAAATATAAGTAGCCAACATGAAAATGAGAACATGAAACCAGTGTTGAATTCTGTCATATCATAAAGCAGAGTTCCACAGGTGAAGTATATGTTTCAGATCTTTTATAGAGCCTGCAGATAGGATATGCAAAAAATGACATGAAACAATTTTCAAAGTGTAAATAGTCAATGAAAAACAAAACATAAAAATAAGCGTCCTTTCGTGTAGCACAGCACCACCTGGTGGTATCTTAGCTCACTTGCATGTAGTTTTGTGGAAGCTGGAATTTCTCAACATTACACTAATTCATCAGTCCCGGGACAAATCAGACGGCTGCAATCCATTCAGCATATGCTCCTATATTTGGATGCAACCTCTTGCTTTTTCCATGTTTTCCCACCCAATATGCTGATAGATACAGACTTGCCTACAGATACAGTATTAATATAAATACACTCTAAATGATTTCTGTTGTTTACACAGTATTATACTGTTTTTCTCAACAGTATTTTGCTGTATAAGCTGTGTACAGTATGTTACTGTAGATTTTGTTGTTTTCACAGTATTTTATTGAATTCTCAACAGTTCCATACTGTGTACACGATTGTCAGTATACTGTAGATTTTCAATGCATTCTGGGAAATTATCAGTAACTGTTAATCTAAATACAGTGGTGCAAAATGACCGCAAAAATACCACACAAACTTTTGTGGGTAAAACTGCTATCCTAAAAAAATTTCAGGATTGGGTGCCACGCATTAACACTCTTCATTTCTGTCAGCGGTGGGCGCATGAGAGCCATTTGAAAAAGTTTTTCTGTCATGTGAGTGCATCGTGTCTGTTTTCTCTGCCGACCTGGAAACGTGCTTCGTCATCTTTGTTATGTGGTGAGTAGTAAATCTTAATATTGTCATGCATACAGACATCCTAGCTCATTCTAGCTAATAGTTTGAATGCTAGTTTAGAATAGCTGACCGCAATTTTGAAATGTAAGGTTTATACTCCAACATTTTACTCTATATGCTGTGTGTGACGAGCAGGGTGGGCAAGAGCCGCGAGGGAACGGCACGAGGCTGGTGGCGCGGGTGATGATGAGAGTCAGCTGCACGGTGCACCGGGCTCTATCACGGAGGAGCTCTGGAGGCATAAAAGACAACAGTGAAGGACGAGAGAGGACCAGGCCTATTCGTTTATTTCGATATTAAAGTTTTGTTGAATGTTCCGCCTCCTTCTTCCCATGTTTAAGAACTGTGTTATACTTGTGTAAGTTATACTCTTTCAATGTAGTTTGCGACATGTTACTGTAAATTTAAATACAGTAATATGAAATGACCGCGAAAAATAACGACAATCTGCCATTTTGTTAAGAACTCTTTCATTTCTCTGAGCAACTTTGAGTGCGCATTCACCTCGCGTCGCTCTGTAAAGTTTTCGCCATATCTTGTAAGTTAAATGAATAATCTTTATTAATTTTTTTTGCAAACCCCAATGTGATGAATATAACGATTGTTTTTTATTTTGATGCATTTATATTACGAGCTCTGTCATACTGAAACATGAGATGTTGCTGTCTTGAGACAACAAATTGTTATTTGAAAAACTTTACAGTGTAATGTATTAACATCATTACTATAATGACAAATAGAAACAAACCTTGTCATGACACACAAAGATATCAAAAATCAGCACATGAATCTCAACAATGGTGACAATCAAAAGTGTCATGCCACAATGCATGCTGGGAACAATTAACTACAAAACTTCCAGCATGCATCACAGCATGAGTAAATTATGTAGCTGAATTGTCCTATTATAACTACTTGCTTTTTTTGCAGTGGTTTTTGTTCTGTATTTTAGCAGCTTTTTGTGATGTCAGGAGTTGATCTGATTACCTGATTTTTTTTTTTTTTTTGTCACCATTGTTGAAATTAATTCACTGATTGCTCATATCTGTTTGACTTAACTTATTACATTATGTGATTAGTGGTTAATACTTTTGGAAATCTTAAGCCTACTTTACTAATGTTTGAATTATGTTTTTGGCTCATGATGTATTGCTAGCTTTCAGTGATGGAATGTTTTCCAATGTAATGATCTCAATGACTGTCAATTTTGCTACTTTGTAAGATTTTAATGATGGTTAGTTTTCAGTGTCATTTTTACAAGATTTCAATGACAGTCCATTTTTTTATCTGTTACGAGATTTCAATGTCAATCAGCTTTGCTCCATTATATGATTTCAATGACGGTTGGTTGCATTTCATTACGAGATATCAATGACGGTCAGTTTTGCTCCTTTGCAAAATCTCAAAGACAGTCAGTTTTGTTCCTTAAAGGGCACCAATTATGCCTCTTTTTACAAGATTTAAAATATGTCTCTGATGTCCCCAGAGTGTGTATAAATATAGAGCCTAATCTCAAAATACCCCACAGAAAATTTGTAATAGCATGTAACAATTGCCACTTTTGGGGGTGAGTAAAAAAAAGTGCTGTTTTATTGTGTGTCCGTTTAAATGCAAATTAACTGCTTATCAGCATATTAGAATAATTTCCGAAGGATCATGTGACACTGAAGACTGTAGTAATGATGCTGAAAATTCAGCTTTGCATCAAAGAAAACAGAAACCATTATTTTAAATTGTAAAAGTATTTCGTAACATTACTGCTTTTCTGTATTTTTGATATAAAAAAATGAAGCCTTGTTGAGGATATGAACCTTCTTTCAATAACACTTAAAATGGTAATGAAAAAAAATAGAGTGATTCCATGTAAGCTGTAAGAACTGAATAAAGCACTATATCATCTGTAATGTGAAATTAACTAACTATTGGCATGTAATGTAGTGAATATGAAAGAAAAGTGAAAGTCGTGATGTATTGTCAAGTATGGTGACCCATACTCAAAATTGGTGCTCTGCATTTAACCCATCCCAAATGCGCACACACACAGCAGTGAGTAGTGAACACACACACAGTGAACACACACCCGGAGCAGTGGGCAGATATTGCGACAGCACCCAGGGAGCAATAAGGGGTTAGGTGCCTTGCTCAAGGGCACTTTAGTCGTGGTATCAAAGGTGGAGAGAGTGTTGTTTATTCACAATCCGCATCTTCAATTCCTACCGGCGTGGGAATCGAACCGGCAACCTTCACGTTAAAAGCCCAACTCCCTCACCATTAGGCCACGACTACCATATTTTTGCCCCAGGGTTACACCCCCTTATTTTCTGGGATTTATTTTAACTCTTTATTCAGTACAGTTTATGGTGACTGTACTGGGGCTTTTTGCAGTATGTGATGGACTATTTTACACCAGGATTAACCCTTTATACAGTACAGCTTATTGTAACTGTACTGGGGCGTTAGGACCCACTCAGACCACAGGCTGATCAGACCTACTGGCCTCTCCAACACCTCTTCCCATTGCTACCCAGTCTCTCATGCTGAAAGAGACCAGGCTCAACAGTTTAGCTTCAATGGATGTATAAGTAAAAGTCTCAGGTTGACCACACAAACATTTTTTCAACCACAGGCCCACTTATGCAGAAATATATACCTCAACAATGGTGGGTTGCTTCATGCCACATTCTATAAGTTAGCATTAACTGCATTGCATCTACATGATAAAAAAACAAGCGTAAAATTAGACCACTAGATGATGACAACCTCCTCATCAAGTCGCTTCTGGAGCCTGAAGAACTCTGAGCCAAGTCAAAATGAAACATAAAAACGACAAGGCGATTTTTTCTAACTGTTAATGAAGCCATGTAATTTAGTATTTAATGTAATTTAGTTTTCTATGTAGCCAATAGGAAGAAGGCTGAGGCCTTAAAACAGGTGGGGGTCCAAAAATTTGAGAGAACATCACATAAGCTGACTTCACAAATTGACATTGATTTTCCTAAAATGTTTTATTTTGACCTTACCATTATGATTGATGGTGTTTCCTTTGCTTGGCCACTTCATTTATATTATTGAATTTCTGATTTGATACAGTGATGCAACAAGAAATCACAGTTCATATATTCATGCGTGACTGATTTTCACAATTCATATATAAAGTTGTGCATGACCATCTTATTTTATGCTGAATAATGATTATTTATAAACTTAATGGTAGCAAACATGAACACGCATAAACAGTTGGTGAAACTTTCAAGTGGGTTGATAGAATTCTTATAAATTTGTGACAATATTTTGTAATTGACAATATTCAGCATGTTAAACACAACAGTGGAAACAATTAAATTTTATTTAAAGTAAATTATCAAGTACACTTTTTTTTTGTCACTATAACTCATGTGTAAGTCAACTATACTTACTAAGCTTTTGTCAGTACAACATACTATTCCTATTTCACTTTACTTAGTTTTTTTAAGGCATTCCGGTTTGGATGCTTTGATAAATTAACAAATCTTTTGAAAAACAGTAACGCTCCAAATACAAAAACACATTGATATGTGGTCTTATCACCCTCTTACGGCGGAAAAGATTCCGTGAATCTGTGCTTCCACATCTACTGGATTGTCTTCAACAGGGCAAGCCATGCTCCGTCTGCTCTCTGAAACAAACTAACCCTGAAACTAAACCTGCCCCGGAGCAGGTTATGTTCAGAGCTTAAGTTGCTTTAGTTACTTGCATACCTTGAAACTTACCTCCGTTTTTGGAAACGAAAGCTGACGTTATCCGCCTACTTACCCTTAAACTTACCCAGGTATGTCACATTACCTGCTTTTTGGAATACACCCCCAGTCTCCCTGAGTGTTGGTTGTGTTATTTGAAACCAAGAGTTTTATACTGTATATGTTTTGTCAGTACAAACATAACAAGATGTTTGTCATGATCGCTATTGTTCAAAGTCCATCTATGATGACAGTTTGACAAAAACTTTAAAAAAGTTATTTTCTGAATGGTTTCTTGGGTCAGGTGCTGTTTTAAAATTTCCAAGTTTTAGTCTAGGGTCAGAAGAAACAACACAAGATTGTGATCGCTTTGAGTGGTGGTGACGGTGGCAAGAGACAACATGCTACACAAACGGCCAGTTCGTGGTTGTTTATTTTACATTCAAGATTGGGAAAGCAAATGACAATAGCCATAATAATAAAGATGATGGAACAACAACATAGGAAAAAAATATTTCTATATTTAAGCAAATATTGTATATAAAGACAAAGATGATAAAAACGGAGAGGACACGAGTGGCACCAAAGAAAAGAAAAGAAAACCAATCTAACTCAAGCACCCTCGAGGTCTTGTTCTCTTTCTTGATTTTTACAAAGCCTTTTGCACAAGTTTACAAACAAATTTTGAAAAGACTGACATATTATTAACCATTTTTTCTGTTTTTGATATTAACATGATGCAAATTATTCCAAAAATCTCAAATAATTATATTGCTGGCGTTTTTGGTTGAGACACACTATAAGATAAAAAATACTACAGTATCATAGGCATATAATTCAAGCCTCATCAAGTGGATCTTTGCTCTTCATTGCTCTAGGGAAAACACAAATGTGTATCTTGCAGAGGCTGTAATCTTTTTGGAAGGAGTACACAGGATATTGTCAACTAACCTGTCGGGGAAAGATGAAGAAAATAAAAGATAGTATGTGGTTTCTGTGGTATGCAACATGAAAGATCTGCCTGTTGTGTCTTGCAAAAGTCAGTTTCTGAAATTTGACAGTTTGTCTAATATATTTAATTCTGCCAGCCTATATGTACATTGCCTCAATTAGGTGTCAAATTTTTTGATAGTAACATATAGGGAAACAGAACATTGAAAAGGACTTTAAATTTATTTACCCTTCCTCCTTCTCTTATGTTACTGACATCAGTAGGAATTCAAAGAAAACTGCTCAGAGCTACTGTTACCACACACACACATGCAAAATGTACTTATAATCTAAAGATGTGTCTTGGTTGCTATTAAGGAATTTTAGCAAGTAGTTTGCCAAGCACATCAATAACAGATATTTGCTGTGTCCCAATACTATGGCATTAAAAGTATGTAGCCCTACTTTTTATTATTGAAAAGTACATATACTTTTGAGTGTGTTCCAGTAGAGTAGGCAAATATTGGGATTAAAAACATATTAGCGTCTTGAAAAAAAGAACCAATGTTGGCACATGCAGTTATGTCCTGTCACCATAAACCAGCAAGTTAATCATCCATTCCTGTTAATATAACATTTGATCAGGCTCCAGTCCACCAGAGGGAGCCTTCATCTGAATATTGAGCTCTGTCACTTCCTGTTTCTGGTATATCAGTTCCTGTCTTGTCATTTCCTGTCACCTTGTTTTTAACATAGACATAATAAAATACATAGATGCCCCATTGGGCCCCTTGGAACGTTGCAGCGATACGTCAACGTGTCCGCCATATTGCTGAGGGCAAGACTGCACCGTAAACACATACAAGTAAACTGGCGAGCTGCGGTTTCTCTGGATAAAAACGAAAATTATTTACATTTATCAACTGATTTCAGTGGTTTATGATGTACAAAAAGTTCCATCTCTAGTTACTTAAAACCTCGATAGTAGACTTAAAAAATATATATTTATTTTAATAGTTAAAGCTCAGACTTGTCCTGTATTTGGCTGCTTTATTCTTGGATAAGAATTGTGAAAACGCCCATAATGAGAGAATTTAAATTTTCACATCAAAAAAAAAAGATTTCTTATTGTGGAAAAGGCATTTTCTGTCTTTTAACCCGTTTTAGCTTTTCTTGTGTTTAGAATTGACCACCATTGTGAAAATGAAGCAAATCGTCAAAAACAAATCAAACACGCTGGAAAAACCTTCCCTTACAGCTACTTCCCACCGTCTCCTCAACTCTCTGTCTCTGGGAAACCTTCAATGTGTGAGAAAAGTAAGCTAGTTACAGTAATTCACAAAATGTCAGTCACTTATCCGAAACAAGTGCTTGTCTTAAAAGTCGGTTTTAAGAAAATAAAGATGTGAAACCCCTCCACCCGGGTCCTCTCAACCCGCTCCGAGCGAGCCTAGGGCCGGAGTCTTCGGGTACAGGAGTCGGACGCTCTACCAAGGAGACTAAAGGACACAATTTCTACCGTCTGTCGCCAGAGCATCTCTTGAGGTCAGAGGAGTGAGGTTTACTAGCACAGCCACTGCTAGCTGGCCTCCGCTACAGATGCATATTTAAATTTCAGGAAATTTAGTTTATAAAATAAAGTAATATATGCTAAAACTATAATATAGACCATTTGAACTCATGTCCCAACTTTAACAGCTAATTAGCTATTTTCTGACTGACTCTGGTGACCAACTACTATCAACATATTTATATGACCAAATACAACCAGAAACAAATGTTCAGCCGTACCTGTGAAAGGTTATTCCCCGAGACGTGTATTCAATTGTGCAGAGATTTGTACAGCCCCAAGCATCACACGAAACAGGTTTTTTCCTCAATTCCAGTTATGAGCGTTACGGGAACGTTGACCTGCACAATATGGCGGCGCCGTTGACGTACGAGCCAGAGGCCAATGGGGCGTCTATGTGTTTTATTATGTCTATGGTTTTTAAGCCATGTGTTTGCACTGCCACCTTGTGAAGTATTGCCAGTTTACTGCTTTACCAAGTGGCCTTCATTATTGCTTATTGTTATGTCCATTGCTTCTGCACTTTTGTTTCGACCAAAGCCTGTGACCTGACTACGAGTTAGTCAAGTCACCTTTGCTTATATAGCGCCTTTTACAATGCATATTGTGGCAAAGCAGCTTTACAGTAATAATTGGCAAATAATTTTTTTGTCATTGTCAAACTGTGTCATTGTCATTGTTAACAACTGGCCAGAATTCTGAGATCGTAATAGACTCGAAAGACTGCAATTGCTTTAAGAGCTCACTCAGGTACTGGGGAGCTAAGCCATTTAGTGCTTTGTAAGTAATTAGCAAGATTTTAAAATCTATACGATGTTTAATAGGGAGCAGAGCATGCGAGCGAAGCGGAGCGGAGCGGTGTGACGCTCCACTCATTTTTCCGCTCTTTGTCAGCTCTCTCCACTCAATTGCTCAAGGCCCAAGCGATCGCTCCACTCATGTGTCGCTCACACTCACCGGTAAAATGACTTTCGCTCAAATTTGCTCAGACATGAAATTTTAATGTACTGTACTATAGCCCTTGCTGATGCTTTTTAACGCATTGTTGGGGACGTTTACCATTTTGCACAGATGGCCTCAGGGAATTATGGGTATATGAGTATATTATATATTATGAATATCGCGCTCTGTGCGAGGGTGTGAACTGCATCTTTAATTTCATACAGATTAGTACATTGCAGGGAAATATTTGTTTTAAATATTTGCTGTTTTATTTCTTTAGACATGTATTTCCTGAAGGCTATTCGCTTCAGTTCATTTTTGAGTTTTAGAAAGATTCTGGTGGAGACAGTTGAAAGCGATCCGTTTATTTACTTTACTTTACAAGAACACAAGGTTTTGATGTTATTATGAGTGTACACAAGTAAAACTCCGGATAAGCGGTGGAAGATGAGATGAGAGACAAGTAAAAGTAGACCCTTTATAGTTGTTTTTCACTAATCTTTATGGCAAAAAATGACGGCGTTGCTTCCGCTTTCATTAAGGAAAAATCCATCAGAACGCGTCGCGCATTCATTGAACAGGATTAAAGAAAACATAGCCTAGTTAGATTCATATTTATGTTTAAATATTATAATAATTTAATATTATAATATATATATTTTTTACTTTCATCTGTTGATTATGAAAAGTGAACAGCACGAGTTAGACACAAGATGCGCGATCTATTGCGAGACATGCAGCGGGTCAGACATGATTTTGACCACTTCATTAAGTTTTGTTTTGTATAAAGTCTTTCTTTAAAGTTAATTTCGTTTTGTATAAATCATATCTTAATTTTATTCAATGTTTCATCAACCTGGGGGGTATTCCAAAAACCAGGTTATGTGACATACCTGGGTAAGTTTAAGGGTAAGTAGGCAGATAACCTCAGCTTTCGGTTCCAAAAACGGAGGTAAGTTTCAAGGTATGTAAGTAGCCATAGCAACTTAAGCTCTGAACATAACCTGCTCCGGGGCAGTTTTAGTTTCAGGGTTAGTTTGTTTCAGAGAGGTGACGGAGCATGGCATGCCCTTCTGAAAATGATCCAGTGGATGTGGAAGCACAGATTATAAGGAATCTTTTCCGCCGTGAGAGGGTGATAAGACCACGTATTGATGTGTTTTCGTATCCAAATGGATATTTGCAGGAGCGTTACCGTTTTTCAAAAGACTTGTTAATTTATTTAACGAATCTTTTGAAACCGTACATATCAAACGTGACACATCGCAGATCAGCGCTGAACACAGAGCACATTTTGTGCATCGCCCTTCGTTTTTTTGCGACGGGGAGTTTTTTTTGTATAACATTGGCGATGCAGAGCATGTGGGAAAGGCAACTGTGTGTAGGGCTGTTCGGACAGTATGTCTTGCACTCAAACGGTTCCTACACACTTTTGTGCAGTTCCCTGGCCATAAACCACGAGAGTCATTAAAGAGGAATTCCACAGAGTGGCGGGTTTGTCCTTTCTATGATATTCTATGAGACCATTTTGTTACATAGCACTACTTTATCTATATATCAATACTGTATACAGCCACAGTCATTTCAAAATGTTTCTTATATAACTTTCAATTTCAGGGTTCCCAAATGTGATTCCACATTCCTATTAAATCTCCTTCAGTCAATGAAGGAGATTATGTTAATAGGAAATCAATCCATAGCACCAATGCTGCCCCAGCAGCTCTACTGGCTGCAGAGTGCGGGAGGAGTGAGGGTTCCCAGGGGGTTGGTTCCCTGAGGGAAGCGCGCTCACCGTAATCCTCAAATTACCAGTGTTGCCGCCCGAAGCAAATCTTTGAGGAGGATTAGTCCAAGGCAGCGACACTAGTCTAGAGTCTAGACCGCAACTCTACGATGGTCATCTTCCCACAGTGGGTGCATGACTCATACACAAACGCTGCCTGCGCGTGCTCTAAGCCCAAACACGCAACACAGCGCTGGTGACCATCCCGAGACGCCAGGTAACGACCACATCCAGAAACACACAAGTAGTACGACATCTTTAAAAAGACGCGAACTAGTCGTGCGAGCTCTTTTAGGGACTGCTCTTTCAAGTGCCGAAGCACGCAGGGGAAGACCGCAGCACACAGACAGGGGAAAGTGCAGCCTGTCGTGTGCACTCACTCTTGAAGCTCTTACCAGCTGTGAAAACAGCCTTTGCATGCTCTCTCACAGCGCATCGTTACCTCACACACAAGACAAACAAAGACACACAAGAGTGTGGCCCCGCTGCTGCGCTGTCCGCCTGCGCTCTGCTGGAGAGAATCCACGAAAAAGAACTTCTTCTCTCGTCACACTCCGTAGAGACCATGAAGGTTTGGCTCCGAAGCGAAAAGCTACAGATGCAACCTGCTGCTCATTATATACCCGTGCTGCGAGGTGAGCAGCTGTTGCATATGATTGCATGCCAATGTGCATTGGCTCATTTTAGTTACACTTGAAGAAGATTGGCCTCTCTAGTGAGATTCCTATTCGTCGGTCATCCGATGTACGTCAAAGTGACCAACTGAATGGGAACTGTTTTTTCTGAATTTAGTTGTAGGAAATTACTAGTCATCCAATTTTTTACATCAACTACGCATTCTGTTAATTTTGAGAATTGGTAGGTTACATCAGGGCACGAAGAAATATAGAGCTGAGTATCATCAGCGTAACAGCAAAAACTAATGCCATGCTTCCTAATGATATGTCCAAAGGGTAGCAT
The DNA here is from genome assembly GCA_037194245.1 of Opsariichthys bidens. Classification (NCBI taxonomy): domain Eukaryota; kingdom Metazoa; phylum Chordata; class Actinopteri; order Cypriniformes; family Xenocyprididae; genus Opsariichthys; species Opsariichthys bidens. Next base: position 6,149,021 of record CM074285.1, on the reverse strand, counting down.
GTACAGAGTGAAAAGCAACGGTCCTAATACTGAGCCTTGTGGTACACCATATTGAACTTGTGATTGAAATGACATCTCTTCATTTACTTCTACAAGCTGATAACGGTCAGATAAGTATGATTTGAACCATGCCAATGCAATTCCACTAATGCCAACATAATTTTCGAGTCCATTCAAAAGAATATTGTGGTCGATAGTCTCTAAAGCAGCACTGAGGTCTAAGTAAGGTTAATAGAGAGATACAACCACGATCTGATGATAAAGAGAAAATCATCATCACAACTCTAATTCGAGCAGTCTCAGTACTATGATGCGGTTCTAAATCCTGACTGGAAATCCTCACAGATAACATTTCTTTCTAAGTAGAAACACACTTGTGATGATATTGACTTTTCTAGTATTTTTAACAGAAAAGGTAGATTGGAGATCGGCCTGTAATTGACTAATTCTCTAGGATCAAGTTGTGTTTTTTTAATAAGAGGTTTGATCTGATCCAATCAGAATCTTAGTAATGACGTAGTTAGTGGACTCTGTTAGACTATAATTGTTCTGGAAATGTAAATGTACGAGATAGAGAGGGGGAGAGAGAGAGTGGCCTACGAACTCCTTGGGAGACTTGAAGCTGGCTTATTCTATTCTAACTACATCCAAACTATTCCTTATTAAAATTTTCTTCAATTTATTTTTTTAAACTCTGACTCTGGGTCAGATCATATCTGGTCTTTTGGGTCTTTAACTGTAAAATCCTGTGCAAGACTAATATCGTTAATCTTTTTTATGCGCAAAAGAGCAACAGAGTCTAGAGTGCTGGAAAAGATAGGGTCAATAGTTTCTGTTGCAGCATCAAGTTCTTCTAAGCTGTCTGGTTTGCTAAGATGATGAAACTGATAAGGAAGATTTTTTATAAAGCATTATAAAGCAATCTTTAGTGGTAGAGGTGATGGTTCTACCATATTTGTGGCAGAGAGGCGGTTTTGCAGCCATGGTTAAATGTAACATGCATGAGACTAGATAATGATCTGAGACGCCATCGCTCTGCTGCAGAATTTCAACGGCATCAATATCGATTCCATGTGACAATATTAGATCTAAAGTATGATTACGACAATGAGTGGGTCGTGTCAAGTGTTGTCTAACTCCAATATAGTTTAGTATATCTGTAAATGCCAATCCCAATGTGTCTTTTTCATTATTTACATGGATATTAAAATCCTTATCAACAGTAAGGACTTTATCCACAGTCAGTACTAACTTGGATAAAAAAATCAGAAAATTCTTTAATAAAGTCTGTATGGTGCCCTGGTGGCCTGATAAAGTAGTCAGCACAAATATCAAATGGGATTTGTCACTTACATTATATAATGTTACATAAACCACCATCACTTCGAAAGAATTATATTTGAAAGACGGTCGGTTTAGCCAGTCTTTTCAGCAGGTCAGGTCTGCCCCAAAAACTTTTCCAATTGTCTATGAAACCTATATTATTCTGTGGACACCACTTAGACAGCTAGCCATTAAGTGATGATAGTCTGCTAAGTATCTCAGCACTCCTACGAACAGGAAGGGGTCCAGAACAAATTACAGTGTCTGAAATCGTATCTGCGAGTTCACACACCTCTTTAATGTTAATTTTGGTGATCTCCGACTGGCGAAGTCGAACATCATTAGTGCCGACGTGAATAATAATCTTAGAGTATTTACGATTAGTATTAGCCAGCTCTTTTACATTTGCTTTGATGTTAAGTGCTCTGGCTCCCGGTAAACATGTGACTAAATTTTAAATTTTAGATAATGTAGACCATTAATCAATGGTTGCTTGTGAAAAGAAGGCACACACACATCTCTATGATATTTGATCGCCACATGTATCGTGCTAACTGCTTAAGATTAGTTTATGTGATTAAAGTACTGCATCTTATTCTTCTACGATCCAGCATAGCAGCACAGCAGGTTTGTTTGAGCTGCACCTTCTACTGTACAGACGTAAATTTGCATTTCCTTCAGACTTAGGTTTATTCATTTTACTTTTGGTGTGAAAGGGCCTTTATATTTGCCAAAAATAGCCAAATTGCCAAATTGTTTGTTATTAAAAACATACAAGCAAGCCCAGCTCAGATGAACTCAACCCAGGCAAAAGCAACACAATGCATTATTTTCCATAAAAACTAAGTGTTATTTATTATATTAAGTATAATAAATACTTTTAAAAATTACTACGTGTTATATATAATATTGTTACACATTACTTTTAAAAGTAACTTTCCCCAACACTGGACCCAATTCACAAACAATCCACCCTAAATAGTATAAAATAGAAAAACTACTTCATTCTTGTTGTGCGTCAGACAAAGATCCTGAAGAGCTTGTTAAGTTGTGTAACGGAGGCCAGCTAAACATCGTTATGTGAGTAAACATCACTCCTCTGACCTCAAGAGACGCTCTAGCGACAGATGCTAGAGGTTGCAGCCGAGTAGGACCTAGGTAGAGGGGTCAAGTGCATTTCTCTTACAATGGGGTTACTGGAGGAACTGTTGTCAGTCTTGAGAGTTTATGCAGGAACTTATGTTATCCATTCATAGAAATGTCCCGCTAGAACTTCTCCAAAGGTTTCTGCAGTTCTGTGAGTCAGTTCTGATCTTGTACTGACATCTGAATGTTATCCAGAGCCCAGAGCACTCAATCAAGAGATGCATTGTGCAGCTTTGATTAATGTACCATATTACTTGGGCAATCTGACATTCAGTGTCTTGAAGAAGATGCAAGACATTGTCCAAAACAGTAAGTCACTAAAGATGTGTTCAGTAAATAATGGAGATATCCCAAAGCTAGATTGAGGGTTTGTACATGGAAAAAATCTTCTCACAACACTTCTCTCACGTCACAATCTCATAAGCAACCCGCCACTCACTTTCCTGTCAGAGAGAAGCTCTGACGTAGAGAGTTCAGCTGGACTGGGACAATGGAAGGGTGTCGTTCTCTGACCCTTTGACTAACTCACAACTATGTACATTTAGGACCATCTTTATAGAAACGCTCTTTCCATTCTTTCAAAGTACTTGTGAAATGTCCCTCTGAGGCTCTTACCAGTTTAAGTATAAATCAGTTCTATCTAATTCTGCTTCTACATATAGGTATTCAAGTAATCTTTAAGGAGTACAACTGATATACTTTGTATATAGATTTCTATAGGTTAAAAATATACAACATAAGTTAACTCTTGTCACGAGTGGCTGCTAACAGGAGAGAATTCAAGAATAAATCCATTTGAATAAATCCACACAGGAGAAACGAAAGAACACAGGCAAAAGTATCCACATAAGAAAGAACACCAGAAAAAGAACACAGGAAACACTGGGGTTAAACAAGGAGAACCGATAACATTTACATTTATTCATTTTGGCAGACTCTTTTATCCAAAGCGACTTACAAGTAAGAAATACAACAAGTGATTCATCATGAAGAGGCAGAAAGACACAGGAAGTGCTCACAGTGCAAGTTTCAGACATAGCTCAGAGCTATGTCAGAACTAAAATAGGGAGGGATTAGAGGAAAGGATTGGACTTTTTTTTTTCTTATGATGGGGCTAAGTGCTCACGAAAGTGATGAGTTTTCAGCTGTCTTTTGAATATTGCCAGGGATTCTGCATTCCTGATGAAGGTAGGGAAATCATTCCACCAGCAACAGTGCACGAGAATATTCTGGAGAGTAATTTTGTGCCTATCTGTGATGGTACCACGAGCCTTCGCTCCTTTAGTGATCGCAGGGTTCTGGTAGGGATGTAGACTCATAATAGTGAGAAGAGGTAGGAGGGTGCAGAGCCTGTGGTAGATCTGTAAGCAACCGTCAATGACTTGAACTTGATGTGAACAGCAAGTGGTATCCAGTACAGAGACAAAGAGGCTCTTTTGGGCTTGTTGAACACAAGACGTGCTGCAGCGTTCTGGATAATTTGTAGAGGTTTGATTGCGCATGACGGCTGTCTAGCCAGAAGAGCATAGCAATAATCAAGCCTAGAAATGACCAGGGCCTGGAAGAGAAGTTGTGTTGCGTGCTCTGTTAGGAAAGGCCTGATTTTCCTGATCTGCAAATCTGCATGACCAATGCTGTCTTTGTAATGTGCTCTTTGAAGGTCAGCTGATCATCAAAGATTACTCCAAGATTTCTGGCAGAATTTGATGGGGTAATTGCTAATGTCCCTAGCTGGATGGTGAAATTGTACTGTAGAGTCGGATTGTCAGGGAAGACGAGAAGCTCAGTCTTTGCCAGGTTGAGCTGCAGATGATGTTCTTTTATCCATGATGAGATGTCCGCCAGACAGCTTGAGATCTGTGCAGCTACTGTGGAATCATCTGGTTGGAATGAAATGTAGAGCTGTGTGTCATCAGCATAGCAATGATAGGAGAAACCATGTTCCTGTATGACAGGACCTAGTGATGTAGTGTATATAGAGAACAGGAGAGGTCCAAGAACTGAAACCTGAGGAACCCCAGTGATCAGCTGATGAGCTTTGGATACCTCCCCTCCCGAGGCAACTCTGAAAGACATACCTATGAGATATGATTTAAACCATTGAAGTTCAGGACTTGAGATGCTAAGTGATGAGAGGGTGGACAGAAGAATTTGATGATTCACAGTGTCAAAGGCAGCAGATAGATTCAGCAGAATAAGAACTGATGATTTGGAATCAGCCTTTGCAATCCATGTGGATTCTGTGACCAACAGTATTGCAGTCTCGGTTGAATGGCCACTCTTGAAACCAGATTGGTTGACATCCAGTTGGTTGTTCTCTAAGAGGATAGATGACACCTGGTTGAACACAACTCATTCAAGTGTGTTTGCTATGAATGGTAGGAGAGAGACAGGTCTGTAGCTGTCTACAAGTGACATGTTTAATGTGGGTATTTTAAGCAGTGGGGTTATCCGAGCCTGCTTGAATGCGGAAGGGAAAATGCTTGTGTGGAGAGAAGTGTTGATGATGTGTTTAAGTGTTGGTAAAGGAGTGAGAGAGATGGCTTGTAGAAGGTGTGAGGGGATAGGATCTATAGGGCAGGTGATGGGATGAATAGAGAGGAGAAGTTTGAATACTTCTCCCTCAGCGAGAAGAGAGAAGATTAATGGATGTGGATGGCCCGAGTTCCAGTGTGTGTGGAGCTGAGAACTGACTGGTGATAGTAGATGTCTTGTCAGTGAAGAAATTAGTGAATTGATCAACAGTTAAAGAGGTGGTGGGTGGTGGTGGAGGGGAACAGAGGAGAGAGTTGAATGTCTTAAAGTGTACATGAGTTTGCAGCGCTGTTGATCTTGTTTTGGAAATATGAGGTTTTAGCAACATGGAGCAACATGGAAGAAGGGGAAAGAGAGCACAGGTTTCGTCTGAAGGTAACTTGTGAAATGGTTGGTGGTGCACAAGTAGGGAGTTGTAGGTTAAAAGTAATGAATAAATGGTCGATGTTCAAGAATAAATCCACTTTAATAAATCCACACAAGAGAAACAAAGGAACACAGGTAAAAGCATCCACATAACAAAGACAACACCAGACATAGAACACAGGAAACACTGGGCTTAAATAACAAGGTGAAGTCAAAGAGAGATATATAGGGCACCTGCTGTCAAAATTTGATTGATTTATTACCCTCATAAAAATACCCCCCCACCCACCCCTCCCTCCGGACTGGACACCTGTTTTATTGACCTCTCGCTAACCCTGTTTTGGCCACCTGTTTTATTGACCTCTCACTAACCCTCTTACCCCCCATACAAAGGTATTTATGGCATTGTTTTGGACTTTGTGTGTTTTGAAGTGAGAATGATCGAAGAGGATCAAAAGTGTTCAAGAACGATGTGCTTTAGACTTTAAAAAGTGAAACAGTGTATTGTGCAACAGTGACAAACATTGGTAGGTTAAAGGTTGTTTTTTTATTAAAGAAAGTTTTGTTTTTCACATACATTTGAATAGTATTTTCTGAAACAACGTTTTCAAACACATTGAGCATATCAAACAAAAGTTTTAAAAACACATCATGCAAATAGTTTAAAGTCAGACATTTTAACGGTACATCTTACTGTTAAAGAATTGTTTTTAGGTAAAAATAATGTTTACCAGCTTTGATGGGGAAATCCCATCTCTTCGGACGGAAAAATCAGAATGAAGCATAAGAGCTGTGTGTAGGAGCGGCCGAGTCTCCGCCCCTAACACACCCCTAACATTCCCCCTCTAACACATGTTATCACGAAAAATGTAATTGAGTTTGTGAATGTGAACATTTTCAAACACATTAAGCATTAAGTATATCAAACATCAGTTGTTAAAAACACATCATGCGAATAGTTTCAAGTCAGATATTTTAACGGTACATTTTACTGTTAAAGATTTGATTTTTGAGAAAAAAAATAATACTCACGCTACTTTTTGTACAAATATCCACTCTCTCTGGACGCAATAACCAAAATGAAGTCCAAGAGCCGTGTGAAGAGGCACCCGAGTCTCCGCCCCCTAACACTCCCCTAACACCTGCATCCACCCACCAAACACGCCCCCAACACCGGAGGGTAGACGCAAGAGATGTATATTTAAATGAGGGTAGAATAATTAAACAAAATAACGTTTAGAAATAAAGTTGTTTTAACAAAGTTTAACATTTTTTAGTACGTGGGAGGTAAACAGTTTTTCACACATGAAGCGATGCAGATCGTTAATAGCAAACACGTAGTATTCAGGCATAGAAAATGTTATAAGAAAATGTGAAATGTGTTTCTGAAGACCATGTACAACATTAAAATGTGTAACAATGTAATGGGTGACAGTGACAAACATTGGGAGGTCAATGGAATGTTTATTAAAGAAAGGTTTGTTTTTCACATACATTTGAAGATGTTCCTTTACACACGTCATTTAAAGACATTTAAAAAAATGAATTGTACAGTTTAAACACAAAAAAGTTTATACAGAAATTTTAAAATGTTACCAGAAGAAATGTAAAAACAAGTATTTCCATCGCATTAAAAACGTTGAAGACAAAAGTCAATTTAAAAAACGTAATCGGAAAAAAGTTTTCCATCACATCAAAAACGTAAAAAAAGTCAATGTTCAGTCATTTAAAAATGTAAAACAAGTTTCTTCACATACAGTTTTTAAAAAACGATAAAAACAACAACAACAACAACAAATCAGTTACCAGGACGTTATAAGAATAAAAGCGCTTTAAGCTTTTAAAAAAGGTAAAACAAGCTTCAACCCACATATAACATTAAAAATGTTAAAAACAACAAAAGATAATAGGATCACAAAGTTTTGTTTGTTTTTTCACGTGATGTTAAACAATCTCAGAAGAGCTAAAACAATATGCTGTAACGCAAAGTTAAAATGTACCATAGTCCAGGGAGAAAAACACTGTTTGTACCGCATGAAAAGATGACGTCGTATTCTCCCCGAGGTTTCATAGCTAAACTTGAACGCCATCACACTCGTCCGCATACACGGGGATTAAGTGATAAAAAAAAAAAGTTCAAAAAAAACATTCAACTCAGATCTCAAATAAAAAGAGGAAAATTAAAGCAAAAGACACGGCCATCGCTTCTGCTGCTCTCGCACTAGCGTTGCATCTCCTAGACCTAGAGACACACCCTCTGAGCACATGCGCAGTTGTCATGCTGACTCTCAAAGCGAATATGACCGTTACAATGCGTAAAGCATTAAACATAACACGCAACAGCGGTTAAAATGTGTCCAACGACAACTTTCCCCGTTTTTAACATTTCACATCAAGCAGCTTAATCTTTTCTGCTAGAGATCTCATCACTAGCAAACGACAAACGTTTTGAAAGAGGATCGTGTGTAAAGCAGCACGCGCGTCCAAAGGAAAGGTACGCATACACACAACAAAACAATAACGTAACAAAATAGCATTTAAATTATGATTTTTGTCCATTTTAGTTAATTTAGTTATGTATTTTTTCAAAACCTTTCAAGTCTCTCCCCCTTCTGCAAAAACAATAACAACAACACCACACACACATAGTTGAAAGTCTAAACTTTTGCGACATCGCGAGTGATTGTATCATGCTGCTAGACAACGAGAAAGGAGTCTGGTCGAAACGCAGAAGCAGTGACGCGTGGATATCAGCTCTTCAAAGGCCGTAAAACATCCAAGGATGTTTCGGGCCGTTTTATAACAGCACTGGCGAATCTGGCATTGTGAACTCTTGATGGCATCGTGAACTTTGTTTGGTATTGTAAGGTCTCATCTACAAGAAATTTGTGAAAACAGTAACATTAATGCAACTTTTACTTTATAAAGTACTGTTATTTTACTGAAACAAGACAAAAAGAATAATTATTTTTACCAGTTAGCCATGTAGTTACTTCTTTTATTTTGTAAAGTGTTGAACACTACAGGCGTAGCTCATGGACTGCCCAAGAAAGCTCATCTTGGTGTAATCTTTGTGGGCTCTCACCCAGAACACAAAACTTTGCTTTGGGTGATCCAGACAATTACAGCTTCATACTAAGAGAAAATATTATGGAGGTCATTTTCAAACTGCGAGTGCACTTCAACATGTTATACAATATTTTCAAAATGAATATTATGGTGTCATGTTGCTTTAAAGGTTTTTGTTTGTTATTTACTAATACTTTTCAACTAACACTTCAACATCCATTCCAAATTAAAGAGATGAATGAGCTAAGGATCTTATTTGGACACAAATAAACAAGTGATGGAACGTTCAAAGTGATACAATGTATAGATGGAGATTCTCCTACTTTGAATGTTCTTAGATAGCTGTGCTAAAATCATATTTGCACACGCCGACATATTTTGTCATAGCTATGGCACACCGCTGTGATGCCATTTATAATAAACACACAAAATCCAGTTGTGAGCAATTGTTAAAGTTTGTAAATATGGTCATACCGCGTCGGTATGTAAATCTAAAATGAGGTTTGCACGTTGTGGAGGGGAGCATGAATTTGGGAAGTGCGGAGAAGGAGTAGGATTGAAGTGCTGTAACTGTGGAGGAAGTCACAATGCGGCATATGGAGGTTGTGAGGCAAGGAAAAGAGCGGTGGAAGTACAACAGGAAAAAGTCAAAAACAATTTAACATATGCTGAAGCTGTGAAAGTGGTAAACAATAGAAATAGGCAAAGTGAGACAAAAGGAATGGAATATGGAAAAAGAAGTGAAAGAGCAGGCGGAATGGTTGAAGACAGAATTCAAGAAGATATAATGCTAGTAAGTAAGAGAAATTTTGTGCTCTTCATGGTAGAGGTAATTAACTGTACAGCACAAACAGAAAGAAGATCAGAAAAGTTACGAATAATTGTAAAGGCAGCAGAGAGATTCCTAGAAATAAAGGGACTGACATGTGAAGATATAATGGAAAACCTAAGTACTGTATCTCAATCAAGTCAGGAGTTATTGGTTAGTTAGTATTTATTATGTTAATTATATTACAATGGAATGCTAGAAGCCTTTGTGCAAATGGACAAGAATTTAAAGGATATTTAAGCCAAATGAAAGACAAGCCAGATGTAATATGTATTCAAGAATCATGGTTGAATCCTAACTTAGAGTTTGTTTTAAAAGGATATATAAGTGTGAGAAGAGACAGGGAAGAGGGAAAAGGAGGGGGATGTGTCACATTTTTAAAAGAAGGAATATCTTACAGAGTTTTGGAGAAAGGGACAACAATGGAGTATATAGTTGTAGAAATATGGTATGGAAATAGGAATTATATTATAGTAAATTTTTATAATCCATGTAAAAAAGTTACACAGGAAAGTATGGGAGCAATAAAGGGACTAAGTGGAGATAGAGTCATATGGTGCGGGGATTTTAATGCACATAACACGTTATGGGGAAGTATATTGACAGATGCAAATGGTTTAATCATTGAAGAATTGATGGAAAAAGAAAATTTAGTTTGCATTAATGATGGAACCTGTACACGAATGGATGTAAATTCAGGAAGGGAGTCAGCAATAGATCTAACAATAGTTTCTAAAGCATTAGGTGGAATAATAAATTGGGAGGTATTAAAAACTCCAATTGGTAGTGACCATTTTCCTATTATAAGTACAATTGTAAGTAATGAGACAATGAAAGTAAAACATGGAAATATAGGAAAGTGGAGGTATGAGAAAGCTGACTGGGAAAAATTCAAAAGAGTGAGTGAGGAAGGATTGAAAATGATTAAGATAAAGGAAGGTATAGAAATTGAAAGTAAGTATAAAGAGTTAATATCCGTGATACAAAGTGCTGCTAATGAATGCATTCCAAAAAGCAAAGGAAAGAGGGTGGGGAAAATAGTACCATGGTGGAATGAGAGGTGTACTATGGCAGTAAAAAGGAAAAGAAAAGCCTTCAAAATTTTAAAGAAAACTCATAATTGGGAAAACATGATAATATATAAAAAGGCTCTAGCAGAAACTAGAAGAACCATAAGGGAGGTGAAGAAAGAATACTGGAGATCATTTTGTGAGGAAATTGGGAATAATACACCTATTGAAGAAGTGTGGAATGTGATAAGAAAGATGAGTGGGATTCGGAGAGAATACGATTACCCTGTGTTAAATATTGGGGAAGATATTGCAATAAGTGAGGAAGAGAAAGCGGAAATGTTTCGTAAAGAATTTTCAAAGATAAATAGTTCAGAAAATTTGACAATGGAATGTAAGGAAATGAGGACGAAGATGTTAAAAGAATATCCAAATATTATGGAAAAAAGGAGAATAACAAATGGATTACTAGATGTTCCTTTTTCATTTTTAGAGTTAAAGAGGGCATTTAAAAACACGAAGGCTTCAACTCCAGGTATAGACTAAATTAGTTATGTTATGTTAAAAAAGTTAAGTGATGAATCTCTTAATGTCATTTTAGAGTTTTATAACAGGGTATGGGAAGAAGGGATTTTACCTAAGAGCTGGAAAGAGGCATTAGTAATTCCTATTAAAAAACCAGGTAAAGATCCAAGTAATCCTTTAAATTACAGACCAATAGCGTTAACTTCACATCTAGGTAAATTAATGGAAAAAATGATTACTGATCGTTTAATGTATCAAATGGAAAAAAATAATTTTTTTTCTCCATATCAAAACGGTTTCAGACATGGAAAAGGAACAATGGACTCAATTATTAAACTGGAAACGGATATTAGGAAAGCTTTGATAAATAAAGAAACCGTAATAGCAGTTTTCTTTGATGTGGAGAAAGCACATGACATGTTATGGAAAGAAGGTTTGTTGATAAAGTTAGATCAAATTGGAGTTGATGGAAAATTATACAATTGGATTAAAGAGTTTTTAATTGAAAGAAATATTACAGTAAAGATTGGGGAATATATATCAAGAAGAGGAATAATTGAGAATGGAACTCCTCAAGGTAGTGTCATAAGTCCTCTGTTGTTTATTATTATGATAAATGATGTATTTCCGTCAATAGATAGAAATATAAATAAATCGTTGTTTGCCGATGATGGAGCTCTTTGGCTTAGAGGAAGGAATGTTGATTATATTGTTAATAAAATGCAGTCTGCCTTAAAAAATGTTGAGAGCTGGTCTCATAAATGGGGATTTAAATTCTCAGTGGAGAAAACCAAATATATTTTCTTTACAAATAAAAAGTCAAACATAGATTCAAAGTTGAAGTTATATAAAAAAGAATTAGAACAAGTTAAAGTAATAAGATTCTTAGGTATGTGGTTTGATACAAAAGTTACATGGAATTCACATATAAATAAGATGGAGGATAAATGTAAGAAGATTTTAAATGTAATGAGGTGTATATCGGGACGTGAATGGGGGGCTGATAGATTAGCATTAAAAACAATTTATTCAACAATGATAAGAGCAGTATTAGACTATGGTTGTATAGCATATGGATCAGCTAATAAGCCTCAATTAGGAAAATTAGAGAGAATTCAATCACAAGCCTTGAGAATTTGTTGTGGAGCTTATCCTTCCTCCCCAGTTCCAGCATTACAGGTGGAGATGGGGGAGATGCCAATACATTTAAGAAGAAAGCAACTAATACTGACATACTGGGCGAACCTAAAAGGACAGGACGATAATCACCCGGCAAAAAGCATACTTGAGACATGTTGGGAACATGAGAAAAGGAAATGTAATAGTTTTGGTTGGATCATTAAGGAATTAATTCAGGATATGAAATTAAATCAATATAATGTTATTCCAGCAGTAATTTTACAAACAATGCCATTATGGATTTTACCAAGACCAAAAATAGATTTTTTCTTATTGGAATCTAGACAAGATAAAGAACAGAGAATATTAGAAGCAGAGATGACAAAAGAATATATTGGATCTAGGTATGAAGAATATATACAGGTTTTCACAGACGCATCTAAGAATCCACAGAATGGTCAGGTGGGGGCAGCATATATTATTCCAAGGTTAAAAGTGGCTAGAGGAGAGAGAATATCAGATCATGTCTCTGTGTTTACAGGAGAGTTACTAGCAATTATGATAGCACTGAATAAAATAAACGAAATGGAACTAAATAAAACGATAATATGCTCAGATTCAAGTTCAGCCTTGTTATGCTTAGAAGAGCAAAAATCAGATACTAGGCAAGATATTGTTTTAGAGATCTTACAGTTGTTGTACATGATGAATCAAACAAATAAGATGGTTCAGTTTGTGTGGGTTCCGGCACATACAGGAGTGTCAAGGAATGAAGCTGCTGACAAACTTGCCAAACAAGCTATGGCAAAGGAAAATATAGATATGCAAATAAAGTACAGTAAAGCAGAACTCAAATCCATAATAAAAAGGGAGATAATTAAAAACTGGCAATCGCATTGGGATAATGAACAAAAGGGAAGACATCTACATTTAATACAACCATTAGTAGGAAGAGGAAGAAATTCAAGTAGGAAAAGGAAAGAAGATTGTATTATATCTAGACTAAGACTGGGACATACAGGACTTAATTCAACAATGCATATAATAGGGAAACATCCTACTGGACTGTGTGATTGGTGTGGAATCAGAGAAACAGTAGAACATGTACTTATTGAGTGTAATAGATATTCAGAGGAAAGAAGTCAATTAATTGAAGAATTTAAGGAAAAAGGGGAACAACAATTAACATTAAAGAAGTTATTAAACCCAGTAGAAGGAGGAAGTCTATTAATACGTTTTTTAAATAGAACTTATTTAATTAATAGAATATAGAAAGACAACAATAATTAATAGTATAAGTGTCATAATTATACTCTTTGGACCGTGATGGACTTGGGCTGTAGATGGAGGAGCTGAACACGCAGCAACATTGAAAGCTCGAGTCTGGATTGGTCTGGGAGTAATAGTATAAATTCTCTGATCCATTACCCAGTAGATGGCGGTAATGCTCTTTATTAGAATGCGAACCGCCAATAAACGAAGAAGAAGAAGAAGAAGAACGGTCATATTCGCTTTGAGAGTCAGCATGACAACTGCGCATGTGCTTAGAGGGTGTGTCTCTAGGAGATGCAACGCTAGTGCGAGAGCAGCAGAAGCGATGGCCGTGTCTTTTGCTTTAATTTTCCTCTTTTTATTTGAGATCTGAGTTGAATGTTTTCTTTGAACTTTTTTTTTATCACTTAATCCCCGTGTATGCGGACGAGTGTGATGGCGTTCAAGTTTAGCTATGAAACCTCGGGGAGAATACGACGTCATCTTTTCATGCGGTACAAACAGTGTTTTTCTCCCTGGACTATGGTACATTTTAACTTTGCGTTACAGCATATTGTTTTAGCTCTTCTGAGATTGTTTAACATCACGTGAAAAAACAAACAAAACTTTGTGATCCTATTATCTTTTGTTGTTTTTAACATTTTTAATGTTATATGTGGGTTGAAACACTTTTCAAATGTATATGTGAAAAGATTTTTAATAAAAAAACACCCTTGATTGTAATATTTAACCTCAAAACATTGTTTCGCATTCTTACATTTTAAAGCATAATGTTTATGGTTTCCAGAAACACCTTTACTGATAACATTTTTACTATGCCTGTATTTCTGTTTTTAACGATCTGCATCACTTTAAAGTTGTACGTATTAGTTGAAAGTGTTACATGCGTGTGAAAAACTAGCACATAGTTTCAGTATACTTTACTCCAAAAACACATTCTCAGACAATGGTACATAAACTCCCCCAGAGGGTGCGTGAATGATGCTATCCAAGAGTGAATAAATCAATAAGTTAATGAACTAAAAATGTTAACTTTATTTAAAAACAAAAAACGTTTTGTTTAATTATTTCATTACAATTTAAATGCACACCTCGGCTCGAGTCTATCCTCCGGTGCTGGGGGGCGTGGCTTTACACGCAGATCGATTCTCACTCTACTGTAATCTTTGGTGAGTGAACATGTCTTGCACGGAACAGCTTTGAGTTATTTTTTGCTAAAAACGAAAAAAAAACTTTCGCAGCAAATTGTAGTTGAAATGTTTTGCTTGAAACGATTCGGGTTTTTAACAACTGTTGCTTGATATGTTTGACGCTAACGCGCTGTTTGAAACGTGTCAGAAGACGCATATTTGAACCCTTTTCTGTTATTTGTAAAGGTCATGTGTGAAAAACAGTCTACAACTTGTTTTACACTTTTCTGATTACGTTAAAAATGTATAGGCCTTTGTGCTTTAACGATGTGTAGCCTACATCATGTTAGATGTTATTAAACGTGTAGGCCCTACATAGCCTAGTTCCTACTGTGAAGAAAGCTTTCTTCAAATGTATGTGGAAATGCTCTCTAGCTTGTTTTACCTTTTTTAAAAGCTTAAAGCGCTTTTATTCTTATAACGTCCTGGTAACTGATTTGTTGTTGTTGTTGTTTTTATCGTTTTTTAAAAACTGTATGTGAAGAAACTTGTTTTACATTTTTAAATGACTGAACATTGACTTTTTTAACGTTTTTGATGTGATGGAAAACTTTTTTCCGATTACGTTTTTTAAATTGACTTTTGTCTTCAACGTTTTTAATGCAATGGAAATACTTGTTTTTACATTTCTTCTGGTAACGTTTTAAAATTTCTGTATAAACTTTTTTGTGTTTAAACTGTACAATTCATTTTTTAAATGTCTTTAAATGACGTGTGTAAAGGAACATCTTCAAATGTATGTGAAAAACAAACCTTTCTTTAATAAACATTCCATTGACCTCCCAATGTTTGTCACTGTCACCCATTACATTGTTGCACATTTTAATGTTGTACATGGTCTTCAGAAACACATTTCACCTTTTCTTATAACATTTTCTATGCCTGAATACTACGTTTTTGCTATTAACGATCTGCATCGCTTCATGTGTGAAAAACTGTTTACCTCCCACGTACTAAAAAATGTTAATCTTTGTTAAAACAACTTTATTTCTAAACGTTATTTTGTTTAATTATTCTACCCTCATTTAAATATACATCTCTTGCGTCTACCCTCCGGTGTTGGGGGCGTGTTTGGTGGGTGGATGCAGGTGTTAGGGGAGTGTTAGGGGGCGGAGACTCGGGTGCCTCTTCACACGGCTCTTGGACTTCATTTTGGTTTTTGCGTCCAGAGAGAGTGGATATTTGTACAAAAAGTAGCGTGAGTATTATTTTTTTTCTAAAAAAACAAATCTTTAACAGTATAATGTACCGTTAAAATATCTGACTTGAAACTATTCGCATGATGTGTTTTTAACAACTGATGTTTGATATACTTAATGCTTAATGTGTTTGAAAATGTTCACATTCACAAACTTAATTACATTTTTCGTGATAACATGTGTTAGGGGGAGTGTTAGGGGTGTGTTAGGGGCGGAGACTCGGCCGCTCCTACACACAGCTCTTATGCTTCATTCTGATTTTTCCTTCCGAAGAGATGGGATTTCCCCATCAAAGCTGGTAAACATTATTTTTACCTAAAAACAATTCTTTAACAGTGAAACGTACCATAAAATGTCCGACTTTAAACTATTTGCATGATGTGTTTTTAAAACTATTGTTTGATATGCTTAATACTTAATGTGATTGAAAATGTTGTTTCAGAAAATTCTTTTTAATCTTTTACTGATATCTTTTCATTACGTGAAAAGATGTCGACAAACTTAATTACATTTTCCTGATAAGATGTGTAAGGGGTGTGTTAGGGGGTGTGTTAGGGGCGGAGACTCGGGTGCCCCCTTACACACCTGTCTGAAGTCATTCTGGTTTTGCTTCCGAAGAGAAAACATGTCCTCGCGAATGCTGGAAAGCAGAGTAAGCATTATTTTTACCTAAAAACAAACTTTAACAGTAAGATGTACCGTTAAAATGTCTGACTTTAAACTATTTGCATGATGTGTTTTTAAAACTTTTGTTTGATATGCTCAATGCTTAATGTGTTTGAAAACGTTGTTTCAGAAAATACTATTCAAATGTATGTGAAAAACAAAACTTTCTTTAATAAAAAAAACAACCTTTAACCTACCAATGTTTGTCACTGTTACACAATACACTGTTTCACTTTTTAAAGTCTAAAGCACATCGTTCTTGAACACTTTTGATCCTCTTCGATCATTCTCACTTTGTATGGGGGGTAAGAGGGTTAGTGAGAGGTCAATAAAACAGGTGGCCAAAACAGGGTTAGCGAGAGGTCAATAAAACAGGTGTCCAAAACAGGGTTAGCGAGAGGTCAATAAAACAGGTGTCCAGTCCGGAGGGAGGGAGGGAGGGAGGGGTGGGGGGGGGGGGGGGGGGGTATTTTTATGAGGGTAATAAATCAATCAAATTTTGACAGCAGGTGCCCTATATATCTCTCTAGTCAAGTCAAATCAGGTCATCTTTATTTATATAGCGCTTTTTACAATACAAACTGTGGCAAAGCAGCTTCACATTAATAAGAAAATGGTGTCATTGTCCAGCTTATTCTATATATTATTGATTCATTCCATTGCAAATATCAGTAGTTATTAGTCTAGTTAATTTAGGTATAGCAGCACTGCAGAAAACAGTGATGTAATCGTCCGGCTCAGCTCAGTTCGCATACTGAGAAGTATGTCATACATGAACTGAGAAGAATGAACTGAACAGGTGAATATAATCAATAATCAGACACACAGGGAAATTGGGTCACAGAGGAAACAATGAAAAATAACCATGACAAATCTGCGCAGCCAAGAATATTCTCAGCTCATCAAAAAAATAATCATCTGTAGCAGTTGTTGGATGTGATTCTGTTGTCATTCTATATGAATGTATGCATATTATGGGGTATTTGGTAATAATTTTACCAATAATCATGTGGTTAGTTCATGTAGTTTGATATATTGAGTGGTGGTAGGTTCCAGTTAAGTCTGTGTCATTCTCTCATATTGTTTACATGGAATTATCTGAAGAAGCATCATGAAATTAATGTTTTCATTTACATTTATGCATTTGCCAGCCATTTTTTTATCCAATACAAATCATTATATAAATATTTATGTGTTTTTCTTATCCATAAATTATTTATATGTGCAGTTGTTTCAGAGCTGCAGTGTACTTACTGAATTCGGAACCACAAGTCAGTGAAAAAAAAACAATTTTTCTTTTGCAAGTTTTTGCATGCATATTTTTTAAGTAAATTTCACACATGGAATTAAGTAAACTCTAACTAAGTTAAGTAAAATTTAAAAATAAAATAAGTCTTTTTAACTTGGTCAGTAGGGTAAAATTTTGATTAATTGCTACTTAGTCTAAGTTTCCTTTGCAATACATTTTACTCTAACAATATAACACTGATTTAAACCATACTTTTAAATTGTGTGCTTTAATTAGGGACAAATAAGTAAACAATACAATAAATATTGTTTAGGCACTTTATCTTCATTTTAGAAGTAATGCAGCACCTGATCACAGAGACCTTGATACTTGGTGCACAATACATAATGACGGGAACATTCAATGGATCGTTTTTGAGTATGAATGTGCCATTTTTAGTAGATAATGAACTCCAAATGTCACAAAATGGCAAGTTACTAAACCTAACCACCATAGCATTGTAGTATTATAAGTTTAAAACAAAATGAGAATAAAATAAGAACCTTTACAGACTCTGTGCAGACAGGATTTGTTTTTTAAGAAACACTATAAGTTAAAACCGGCAGAATGTAACTGCGTCTGCGCATAACTACGCTGTGCCTTTAAGGAAACTCGTCACAGCTTGAGAACGATGGAGATGAAATCCCAGCATGCATCATTCTGCTTCAATAGTAACCTACGGCGGGTATTTTCATGCGACTGTGTGTATTCAAAAAGTACGATTTTTTTTGCATGCTCCGTTGAAGTTTTTGCCTATTTTATTGCCTTAAATTTTTAATATTTAAGTTTTTTTGTTCTTATCTGATAATCTGAACCACTTAGTTTAGAGAGAAGCAATAATGAAAGTAACAGTCCCGGTTACAGTGACTGTGCATCTCGCGTGGCGTGAACTCTGAAATCGAGCGCGTGCTGTTGTATGATACACTGCACATCACTACCGTCACATTTTGTTCTGTGGTTTGAGAGATGTGGCGGGAGGTTGATATTCTGCGTGAAAATATCTAATCGCACACAATCTAACTACGAACAGTTTTATAATCACAATTTGAAATAGCTTTGTGAATAGTGAATCTGTGATCATGGTGAATGTTCGTTTTCTCGCGGTGCTCTTCATTCTGACATCTGCGTTCATCTGCAGTTTGACAAACGCTGCCAAACTCAATATACCTAAAGTTTTATTACCTCTTGCTAGAAGCACAAAAATCAATTTTACACTGGAAGCAACTGAAGGATGTTATCGCTGGTAAGTGCATTAAACGTATAGCTTTGTCCAGTTGTAACAGCAAACATATGCGTGTCAGATCAAGTGATAAAATACAGTAGACTACATTGGTGAAAAGGACATGGTGGATATCTTTAATAATTTTTAAAAGATTAACTATATGTGACAAATGCATTGTTACTGTAAAGATGAATGCAGAAAGATCAAGCACGTGGTGCTGTTGTAAGGGAGGTTGTGATGTGTTTGTTTGATAGTTGCTCAGATCTCACTTTTTAAATTTGTGTACTTTGGATAAGAACATATTTAATAAATGTTTTATTTTTCCTACAAGAAAAGTTGCGTTTTATTTTAACATTATTGCAGTCTTTGTTTTTCGTTTCTATTTTTGCCGAGATACCTCACTTGCTTATTTGAATAAGTTCTTTATGTATTAGTTGTTCATTATTAATATCAGATAATAATTAATATCAGGTCAAGTGTTACTGGTAAAATGTATGGTCTGAATGCACTGTAACATCTTGTCACATTTCTAGAACCCAAGATCACTTTCTGGAACATCCTATATGCCAATAGGAAATTGATTGTTCTCCACAGGTCATCCAACAGGCCGGAGGTGGCCAGTATTGAAGCAGTGGATGTGGATGAGCGTCAGTGCTCTCAAAGGGCCGTTCTGCAGGCCCGCTCTACTCAGCCGTCCAGACTCACCAGTATCATACTCGCTGAAGACATTTGTGAGTGCCCCCCAATGTTTGTTGTTATTGCTCGTGTAGCTTGTAATTGCTTGTTAGTTTGTAATCTTATTACTGATAATTACGGAGACAATGTGCTGTGC
This sequence comes from Opsariichthys bidens, assembly GCA_037194245.1. Lineage (NCBI taxonomy): Eukaryota > Metazoa > Chordata > Actinopteri > Cypriniformes > Xenocyprididae > Opsariichthys > Opsariichthys bidens. Next base: position 6,129,430 of record CM074285.1, on the reverse strand, counting down.
ACCTTTAATATCAGTTATTAACCCATCTTCCACACAATTCCAGTCAACTGAGACTGGAGTTTTTGATCTTAAAAAAGGATGCATGTAAGCACCATAAATGTATAAAAGTAGTCCATTTATTCAGGTTAGAAATACTACAGAAAGTATAGTAATAAATTGTAAAATAACAATTGATTAATGCTTACCATTAAAGTTATAAACGTATTCAGTTAAGAGCAGAAAGTAATTTTCTTTTGTCTTTTGCTCTTTGATTAACATGACAGACAGCAGCAAGAATATTGGACTGCTGTCACTTTAAGAGTTTATACACAGACCCAATATATTGTTACACAACATGCGTTCTCTTTCTCAACTATTTAATGTCCCAAATAATTTTGTATGTATTTGAACGTTTTAGTGCAGTAAGCCACTCATTTTAGTGACTCAGAAGTTGTTTGAGACTGAGAAGGGGCTTGTGTGCTCCACTAATATAGATCAGTGGTCGAGCACAAAACCTGCGTGAATGACTGAAATTATGTTGTAAAATATTATTATATAATAATATTTATATAATATTATGTGTGTCCCTTCGCCGTCGGAGAGAAGAGAGCGAGAATGCGCAACTGACGTTATTGCCTGTGCCTCTGGTAAAACAATGTGCTGGAGTAAACTTTAGAGTGCTCACCTCTTGCATTGTCAATACAAGATCTTGACCAAAAATTGATGTACTTCTTGATGCAGATTTAGAAGGCGGGACTTATTCCACCATGTTGCTTATTGCACTTTCTCCCATTCATAGTAAAAATGAGTGTAGGTTCTTTGTATATCTATAGTCTCTGGATGCATGTACCACTTTAATGGTGCTCTTTTGTCACTTGAGCTTGATTCCATTTTTTTCTTTCACTTTCATTATATTGAGATGTAAAGAAATCGCTTTTTGAGTTTCACGGACAAGAGTATATTGCAAATTTAAGTTTAGTAAACAGCGAAATTTACATTGTGTTATAAACGACAGCAAGATGGATATGTTTTTAATCTAAGGCATGTTTTGAGTGAAAGGAATATTGGCAACATGCCAATCAGGTTACTCTGAATGGAAATACTTTATCAATTTATTTATTTACTGCCTAAATAAGAGTTTATCAATAAGTGCGAATATATAGTTTCACAGAAGTTCTCCATCTGTGGAAAATGGCTGTAGTTAAAGGCACAATATGTGTTTTTTTTTGCCGCTAGGGGTCGTTAAACTCTTCAGAACAGTAACAAAGGCGTAGTTTGGTGTTGCATAGTTTGGTGGAGTGGAACATGGAACTTGTGTTTATGGGGCATTAATGTTTATGGATGAGTGAATGCATGTTATTTTTTAACATGACTGTGGTATGAAGCTGGACATGGCTGAGAATTGCGGGCATGATTACTAATGAGAGACAGATATCAGCCGCAAACAAGAGTCCCAGGGGATATGAAGGAACGAGTACATTTCATTCTACCGAACTACTCGCAAGTGCTGAAATACTACTCTGTAGTAGTTGGTCAGTTTATTTGATGAATTGAAATTGTCAGGTCATTCAGCGCGATTTCACTTAGTCTAACGTTTCACTATCATACTAAACTGAATTTGAGTGTGTTGGAAGTTGTAATGTGTCTTCATCAATGTTTGTTGGCTGTATGAGACATAACAGTTAGCTTGATCAACATTAGAATATTATACTGATGACATTCTAACTCTTCATTCATTGATTAGTCTTTTGTAGCCTACATTTGCTCACCTAGTCAAGTCACCTTTATTTATATAGCGCTTTTTACAATGCAAATTGTGGCAAAGCAGCGTTACATTAATAATTGGCAAATAATTTTGGCTGCACAGCAGCTCCCAAAGAAAATGGTGTCATTGTCCAGCTTATTCTATATATTATTGGTTCATTTCGTTGCAAAGATCAATAGTTATTAGTCTAGCTAATTTATGTATATCAGCACTGGAGAAAACAGTGACGTAATCGTCCGGCTCAGCTCAGTTTGCATACAACGGCGCCAATGCAGGCATACTAAAAACACTGCTGAATATCAAGCAAGTTTCCCCAACTTAAGCAAACCAAAGGCAACAGCGGCAAGGAACCAAAACTCGAACAAATGGAGAAAAAAAAAAAACCTTGGGAGAAACTAGGCTTTAGCCAGGGGACCAGTTCTCCTCTGGCCAACAGTGAACACTTGTCCGATAGGCAGAGTTACAGGTCATTAAACCGATTTGGAATCGCAACAGTCAAAATATTTTATCCAGTTCCATCTAGTTTAAGATCTTTTTGATCATGCCGGTATGGGATGGTTTGTTGGGGATATGTGCCACTGGCTGATGAGTCGGTAAGGTCTTCACAAAGGATGAGCTAGTTAACACAGTCTCCGCCGACACCCCAGGGCCACGCCGATGCCGCACACAGGCACAGGTTCCCCGTCCGACCTGGACACAGCCTGGATCCAGCCAATCACATTAATTGGTAAACCTCGGGATAAGCAGAGAGACAAAAACTAGCATAGACGACATTCTTCTTCTGATGTAACGAGTACATCAGGTGTTATAGGAAGTGTTCCTGGTTCCGGCTGACCTGATTTATGCAGCCTAACAATCCTTTAACGGATATGAAGACAAAAATTGATAATGCGTCATGTGTATGCCAGGTTAAATAGATGCGTTTTTAGTCTAAATTTAAACTGACAGAGTGTGTCTGCTTCCCGAACAATGCTAGGAAGATCGTTCCAGAGTTTAGGTGCCGAATAGGAAAAGGATCTACCACCTGCGGTTGATTTTGATATTCTAGGTATTAACAACTGGCCAGAATTCTGAGATCGTAATAGACGCGAAGGACTATAATGCATTAAGAGTTCACTCAGGTACTGGGGAGCTAAGCCATTTAGTGCTTTGTAAGTAATTAGCAAGATTTTAAAATCTATTTGACGTTTAATAGGGAGCCAGTGCAGTTTTGACAGAACCGGGCTAATATGGTTCTACTTCCTGGTTTTAGTTAGGACTCTAGCAGCTGTGTTTTGGACCAGCTGTAATTTGTTTATCACATGAGCAGGGCAACCACCCAGTAGAGCATTACAGTAATCTAGTCTCGAGGTTATAAACGCATGAACTAGCTGTTCCGCATTTGTCATTGAGAGCATATGTCGTAGTTTAGATATATTTTTAAGATGGAAGAATGCGGTTTTACATATGCTAGAAATGTGGCTTTCAAATGAAAGATTGGTATCAAAGAGCACACCCAGGTTCCTAACTGATGAAGACGACTTAATAGAGCAGCCATCAAGTGTTAGACAGTATTCTAGGTTATTATGCTGAAGTTTTATGTCCAATAATTAGAATCTCTGTTTTTTCTGAATTTACTAGTAGGAAATTACTAGTCATCCAATATTTTATATCAGCTATGCATTCTGTTAGAATTGGTAGGTTTCGTCAGGGCGCGAGGAAATATAAAGCTATGTATCATCAGCGTGACAGTGAAAACTACGATTTTAGAACTGAGCCTTGTGGTACTCCATATTGAACTTGTGATCGAAATGACATCTCTTTATTTACTACTACAAACTGATAGCGGTCAGAAATGTATGATTTGAACCATGCCAAAGCAATTCCATTAATGCCAACATAATTTTCTAGTCTATTCAAAAGAATTTTGTGGTCGATAGTCAAAAGCAGCACTGAGCTGTAGTAAGACTAATAGAGAGACCTTGAGAGAATACCTTGTCTTATAACGTGCAAGAGCGGAGTCTCTAAGTCAAAGTTTGTCACAAACCTCTCATCACTGAAACGCCATGCCGATATTGATCCTTGTTTTATTTCTCCTTTTGTCCCAAAGTTTGCTTGCCATGGTCAATAGTGTTTGAATGAAATGACAGCAGAGTGGTGATAGATGTTACACAAGTGTCCATGTCTGTTGCAAGTACAAGCGGAAACCAGGGATAATCCAGATATTACGTCATTGACAGGCGCAAGTGACAAGGGAGGAATGGGGCACTATTTAAAATTGTGAATTTCTCTGAATTTACAAATTCTTGGAAATATATATAAATATAAGATAATTTAAGTACATAGCTGAACAAAATGTATTACACTGTGCAAGTGGTTTTTGGATATTTTAATATAAAGAATTTACATATTGTGCCTTTAAGTCCTCCTCAGTGTGCTGTAACCTGTGTTCAGTAACAGGACAGGTGCTGCGCTGTGATGCTATAGTGGATGTTATCAGTGAGATCCAGATCGAGTCGACCACGCGAGAGCTTCACCTTGAGGATTCTCCACTGGAGCTGAAAATCCATGCGCTCGATTCAGAGGGTGAGTGGAGAACTTCTTCATGTGACGCACATACACATCTGCTCGTTTGTGTTTAGCCTGTATCGCCATTCCCCTTTCATTTTCAATGAAACATGTAAAAGGATATCAGAAAATGAATATTTCTATTAAAATCAAGTGTGCATTAAAATAATACTTTATCTGTATCTATAATGCTGTATATTGTTGGAGGTATTTTACAGATTGTACATTTCTTTTCACAGGTTAAACCTCAAACTTTCCAAACTGTACATTTAAGCATCTAGTTATCATTTTTATTCATCCAATTTAAACTCAGGATGTGAAGAAGTCGATTACAAAACTAACAAGCCATTCAAGTAGAGCTGTAACTAACGATTATTTTTTCTTGTCAACTAATCTAACGATTATTTTTATTAAGCTTTTTTTATTAATCAAGTGATCTTTTTTTATGTAGTAAGTTAGAGCTAATTTAGGAGTTAATTGAGGTGTAGAAACAATGGGAAACACCATTATGTAATAATACGATTTGATTTTGATTAAAAATTAGCCACTTATGTGTGGTCGTCCAGTGGTAGACATTTGAACTTTAAAATGAAGAGTGTCAAAGACTTTCTATACAGTCTTAAAAGGAACTTTGATAGTGTTCAAGCCATTGAACAAACGTCTCCTGAACCATGTATTTTTCCTCTTGCGCTGTCTGTAATGCAGGGAGTCTTGTGATTGGTTGTCAGGCCAGCCAATCAGAATTTAGCAGAATTGGCTGGAATTTTGGCACATTGTAACGGTGTTTTGTGTTGAGCAGGCGAGCGGTCGGCGCTTAGCGAGCACGCAGGGCAGGTATCAGGAGCGCGAGCAACTGAAACCTTGCACGTGCGAAAGAGAATGTCCGCAAAAGTGTGTGACGCTCCGCTCATTTTTGAGCTCTATGTCAGCTCTCTCCACTCAATCGCTCAAGGCTCAAGCGATCGCTCCACTCGTGTCGCTCACCGACGTAGAATGGCGTAAAATGACGTTCGCTCATTTGCTCCGACATGAAATTTCCATGTACTGTACTATAGTATGAGAATATTATCTATTATGAATATCGCGCTCTGTGCGAGGGTGTGATCACATTAATAAGGCAAACTGTGCATCTTTAATTTCATACAGATTAGTACATTGCAGGGAAATGCACAATCAGGGATTTCCTGATTGTGTAAGGCTATTCGCTTCAGTTCATTTTTGAGTTTTAGAAAGATTCTGGTGGAGACACAGTTGAAAGCGCACCATTTATTTTCTTTATTTTACAAAAACACAAGGTTTTGATGTTGTTATTATGAGTGTACACAAGTAAAAGTAGACCCTTTTATAGTTGTTTTTCACTAATCTTTATGGCAAAAAATGACTGAGTTGCTTCGACTTTCATTAAGGAAAAATCCATCAGAACGCGTCACGCATTTATTTGAACAGGATTAAAGAAAACATAGCCTATTTAGATTCATATTTATGTTTAAATATTATAATATATATATATATATATATATATATATATATATATATATATATATATATATATATATATATATATATATATATATATATATATATATTAATTTCATCTGTTGATTATGAAAAGGGAACGGCACGAGTTAGACACAAGATGCGCAATCTATTGCGAGACATGCAGCGGGTCAGACATTTTGACCACTTCATTAAGTTTTGTTTTGTAGAAAGTCTTTCTTCAAAGTTAATTTCGTTTTGTATAAATCATATCTTAATTTTAATCAATGTTTCATCAACCAGTTGCCTGGATTTAATAGGCCTACGTGAGAAGAAACCCATAAAACGTTGCGTGCGGATTGAAGTGCGTAACAAATATTTGAGGCCGAAACAATGTCTTTCTGTTTTAATAAAGTTCTTAAATGCATGTCTCTATTACAGTTGGCCTATAGATAGTTGTAATTTTTGTGGCTTTAAAGCAATAAGTTATATAATAAAGTGGTAGACTATAAATAAACGTGACGTGACTGGAGAGTGCTGAATCGCAGAGCTGGTGCAAACATCTCCACATCGCGATGATTAAATCAGACCCTTTTTTCATAATTGTTGTGTGTTTTTGTTGCTGAGAGGAAAGCGGGCATCGTATTATTAATCATCTAAACTGCACTCACGGCAGCATGGACGTGTCACAATGTTCATTAACACTATGATTCTACGAAGGTTTTTCAAAGTTCATTTTGCCCCAAAACAAAGTACGAATAAGAACTTCGTTGTGATTACATCACAAAATTAATATTTGCTAACTCAGTTTCTCCACACCTCCTTTCAATTAGGTCTAGGGCTGCTTTTTCCTTCTTAACTTGAAGTTCAGGGAATTTTGGGTTGAGCGAGTGATCCTGAGTGACTGAGCAAGCGGAGCGGAATCTGCAGAAAGGCGCTCACCACTCTATAGGCATATGAGCTGCTCCACTCCCGGCTCCGCTCACATGCTCTGCCAGGAGCAGAAGCCGCCATTACGCGAGATGAATGTAAACAGTGTGATGTGTCGACGCATTTCACGCACGTCGACGTATTGATAAAGATGCAATCTACAAGATCTGAAACAAGTCTAATGGCTGAATTATGAGTTTTTGAGACTATTTGTGATAAACTTTTTTGGTATGATTCTCATTTATTTTGTCCTGATCTATTCATTTAAAAAAAAAAAAAAAATATTGTAAATGTAACTTATTATACATGTATTGATTTGAATACACCAATTCTATGCTTTAAATTTCTTAAATCAAAATTCATTTTGATGTCATTTTTTGGGCTGGGTGAAATACCTGTTTTGGTATTGAAGATTATAATTTCATTGTTTTAATATTATTTAAATATATAATCAAATGTATATTCTATTTGAAAGAGTGTAATGCATGAGGGTTCAGTTTGCATGAAAATGTTATGCAGGGGGAAGGGATAATTTTGGCTTCACAGGAATGTATGTGTGCGTGTATTGTGAAGGGGTGCACATGTTGCATATGTTTCTGCTGATGCAGGGGCTCCATGATGAAAACAACTGATGTACAGTACTCCCTATAAGGAAGTAGAATGTGCATGTATGAAGTATACGTGCTATTTTAAAGAAACCAACTTGTTTTTCCCAACCTTGTAAGGACTTGTATGATCTCTAGTCATGGTATATAAGATCAATGTAACACACTGCCCCCGGCATTTTTAATGGAAATAATAATAACACTCTAATTCGTCATTGACCTCTAACAATTTCCTCTTGCATCGTTGCACTACTTATATGCCGCAAACATAAAACTAGTTGAAGCTGACTCTAGTCTAGTAGGATGACTCTGACAGTGAAGACTGATTGTACTCGTATCGTTCATGTACAGTTATTGTAAAAGTATTCCTCATTCTGTCTTCAGGAAACACCTTCAGTACTCTGGCCAGTTTGTTGTTTGAGTGGACTATCGTGAAAGACACTGAAATGGCAGGTTTCCCTGATTCCTACAACACGCTACAGTAAGGGCACACACTTCTTGTGACCATATGATGCTGTTATTTACTTGGTATTCCGGTTTTGTTCAATTTCCTAAAGTTTGAGTATTTAAGTGAATTTTTTTTTTCAGCCTAACAAAATAAATATGGATTTATTTATAAGCATTGAAGAGTTTTTTTTTTTTTTAATCCCTTAGCCAGGGTAGACTTCATATTTGAATAGGTAGTTCAGCCAAAAATAAAAATTGTCATTTAATTGTCCTCATGTCATTGTAAAGTTGTAAGAAGAAACAAAAGAAGATATCTTAAGGAATGCATGAACTGTTTTTGACCACACAATGGAATTTGGGGAAGACAAAACATTAGACAACCATAAGATTGCCATTTATTATACCATTTATTGAGATGAATGTTGATCTATCCTTCACATCCTCATTTTACATTCACAATAAACTTTACATGGCGTTCACCACGATTACGTTCTGTTCTGACAAGCTTGATTTCACATGTAATTTTGACACCTCTCTCCAGGGTCCTGAGGTTTGCGGAGTCGGCGTACACTCCTCCAGCGTATATCTCTGAGATGGAGCGAGTGGGACAACAGGGCGATATCATCCTAGTTTCAGGAATCAAAACTGGCCATGCCAAACTCAAAGCCAAATTACAAGAGATAATCTATAAGGTCCATGTCACGTGTGATTGATTTGACACATCGTATGAATAGATTTTTGGCAGTGTTTTGATAAGAATATGTTAGCAAAAGTTCTGAATGTTGCATACTTTTGGTTGACTGTTCTGTTTTTCAGGATGTTGGTGCTGCTGAGGTCAGATTGCTGATTCTGGAAAACATTCTCTTGAGTCCTGCATTTGATGTTTACCTTCTGGCTGGCACCTCCATCAAATACAAAGTCCAGAAAATCCGTCAAGGAAAAATTACAGGTATGCTTTGAGTAATTCATCAATAGCAACATAGCAGTATTCGTGCACACTAAGATAAAACAGAAAACCTACAATAAATTAAGATAGACTATACATAAGTGGGTTAAAAATAATGCTAACAGGTATTGCACGTTTCAAAAATTGACACAATTGCACAGTGAAATGGCACATTAGTTGTATTAAAAAAAAATTTAAATTCATTTTAAAAGGGTTTAAAATAATTTAAAATTAAAGCTGCAGTGTGGAAATCTGGCCTCTGTATTGCCATCTAAACACTGTAGGAAGGCATCCCTAAAGGAGCTGGTATAGACACCCTCGCTCACAGTTATCAATACATTGATAATAAATATATTTTTGACTTAAATATTAGTCGAAAGGGTAGTCGTGGCCTAGTGGTGAGGGAGTCGGGCTTGTAATCAGAAGGTTGCTGGTTCGATTCCCACACCGGCAGGAATTGAAAGAGGGGATTGTGAATAAACAACACTCTCTCCACCTTCAATACCATGACTAAAGTGCCCTTGAGCAAGACACCTGACCCCTAATTGCTCCCCTTGTAAGTCGCTTTGGATAAAAGCGTCTGCTAAATGATGAAAAATGAAAAAAATGAAAAAATAAATATTGGGAAAATGTCCATATGGGTTGGCCATGTTGGATTTTTTACCAATGGACATATACTATATCTGTAGCTGAATGTGTCCTCCTCAATTTCAGAACTGTCCATGCCCTGTGATCAGTATGAACTTCAACTTCAGAACAGTGTAGTCACCCCTAAAGGAAACCCAGAGGTCCCTGTTGCATACTTGGACCAGAGCAGCTCAACAGTCTTTGCCCTTCAACATGGACACACCAACATTGTACTGGACCACAAGAGTATCCTTCACATCACCTTCAAACTGGCATTTTCCCAGCTTCTTTATGAGAGACAAAGGTTCCACCGAACAATACCAAGTCTTTTACAAAGAAAGGGATGCTTCTAGAGCATGTTATGTTTAGAGATGATTGATTGTGTTTGCAGCAGATTTGATAACTTTACTCTAAGGTTTCCTTCATTCTGAATGTCAAGGCCTCGGGATGCAGGGCACTGCGCGACTTCCTAACAGCACCATTTATGTTGTGGAACCTGGATACTTGGGTTTGTTGCTTCATTAGCTTTGCATGGAGAAAAATTTAACATCTTACAATCTTAAATTGATAAGTGAATTAATAAGACTTTTTAGTATAATTTATCGACTATCAATGATTGAAATAACATTTTTATCATCTTCTCTACTAGCATTCAAGATTTATCCTGAGGATCGCTGGGTCCTTGAGACAGGGAGGAAATATGAGATCTTCATTGAAGTGTTTGATAAGTTGGGCCACAAGATTTATCTGTCGGATGTAAGTTGAGTTTGGACTTTCAAAATGTGTCTTTGGTTTTGATTCTTTTCAATGTCATTTAGGGCTGCGTTTTCCAATTGAAATCACGATGTGTACATCTGCAGTAGTCACATCGTAGGATGTGTGATGTCAAGTGTAGGGAACTTTAATTAATATCGTATTATATATCGTGTAATATAATTAATTACTGATTCTCAGATTAGTTGCATGCAAAAAAAAAAAAATGCATGTAAAACATCTAGACATTCGGTGTGACTGAAGCCCCTGCTGCTGTCTGTGTCATGAATGTCAATCAAACAACACTTTTGTTGTTTTAACAAAGAGTAATTATATCAATTGAAAATACAGAACCAAGGCACTTCTTCCAGTTCCAATTTGTTAAAAAGCCTTAATTCAAACATGGCTAACTCTAGAAACTTTAAAAATCACTAAAACACCGCACACTGATGCATTTCAGCCATTCAGCCCTCCTCAGAGTGTCAGGTACAAAATTAGTCACAGGTGTAGATATAATTAGTTGCTCAGTAGAAATGGGAGAAACCACAAACTGATCATTATAGGGGCAACCAATTGTATCATTAACAGTTACAAAGTATAATCACATACACAAAAATACATCTTGATGGTGATAATAATAATCATACTGATAATCATTTCAGATATGATGTTAAATCTAATTCTGATAGACCATTCTTTTCCGATAACCTCTCTTTAAAATGATATTTCATATCCATAGCCAGATGATTAAAATCAGTCTTGATCAAATGTTCATCTTAATCTTTGGAATTGACCCACTGGGCATTGATTTCTGTCAGATGTTTTGGATGAAAGCTCTTTGCACGCAAAATGGTGTAAAGGTCTGTATTTCTGCTGAAAAGTGAGGTATGTAGACCTCGATCTTAATCTTTAAATATAGTAATGTGTGTAAAATTTATTTTTCCTGATTTTATTCGAGGCTCAACTTAATGCATGTATTTATGGAATTTAAAAATGCATGAAAGTTTTGTAATTCAGTTTCATCTCCTACAAAAATTATGCAGATGTCGTCAATATATCTGGTCCACCATTTTATTTTCATAAAAAAAGGATCGGTTGTGTCATTAAACGCAAACTCCTCCTCCAACAGTCCCCAAAAAAAGATTGGCATGGCATGCAAAACAAGCTGCCATTGCTGTACCTTTTAACCTGTTAGAAAAAGTTATCTTCAGACATAAATGCGTTATGTTTCACAGTTCATTCCATTAGTGCCACGATAAATTCTCATCCATCAATCAAGATGTTAAGTAGTATCTTAAGGGTCTAAGGCCCTCATGGTGCTTAATGTTAGTATATAAAGCTTCCACGTCCATAACTACCAACACAGAGGCGGGATCAACAGACCCAATATACTTTATTTATTTATTAGGTTTTTTTATTGCATCTGTTGTGTCCTGAATAAAGGCTAGAAGTATGGGTACCAGAGGCTCAATAAAATAATTGTAATTGTGTATTGTGACAATGGTTCCAAAAGACTCCCATTATTTGAAATAATAGAACATACAGGAAGTTAATTATATTTCATTTATCAAGTGAAGACTATGAAGTGGTGTTTTACATTTGATATCTATGATCATAATTTGTTCATTTTATATGCGTATTCACTTGCATTCCATTCATCCAAGAATGTTTGATTCTTTCCAAATGGAGCTATTCACTTCATCTGGTTAATTTTTTTCATATCGCAATGTGTATCACAGATAATATCGCAATGTCAGTTTTTTCCAATATTGTGTAGCCATTTAAATGCATCATCTGCTCAAAGTCCTGGGTATACTTTTTAACACCTGTAACAAGTGTACACGCACAACCTTGGAAGGTATACTTCATTTGACTCTAACGCAAACACACGTGTTTGATGCGTGCACAGTTTTGAGCAATCTTTCACCATGAGTTACAACCCAAATAACATCTTTGTATTATTTCATGCTAGAGGTGAAATGAGGGTACTTTCTAACCTCTTCGCACAATCTTTCATCTGTATAGGCCTTTATTGTTGTTGTTGCTTGCGTGCGTTGTTTCGAATTTCATTTTGTCCGAAATGACGTCACATTTCGTTCTTCGATTTCATTTAAATTATATTGGGGCCTTTAGTTCACCCAAAAATAAACAACCGATTGTTCTTACCTGACACAAAAGCACGTTTGACCTTTCATTTAACATATTTGATATGCTCTAACTTATGTTACCTGATCAGTGTTAACATGTGAATAAAAGCCCAAATTACATCGTGGTCTTTGACTTTTTAATGGGGTGTTTTTTGTACTTTTTAATGCATAAAAGCTTTGTTTGCATAGACTTTCATTGGTTGGACAAAAATGACAGACTATAAAAAAAGTCTTTAAAATATCTTTGTGTCCTGAAGAGGAACAAAAGTCTTGTGAGATGGGACATTAGGGTGAATTTTAGGCTGAACCTTTAAGGTATATAAATGTTTTATTCATTATGGAAAGATGCACATACTACGATGAAAACACAACTACAGAATAATGTACTAGCTTTGCATCAACTTATATGGCTTTACCTCTTGTCAGTTGACTAATTAACTCAGATAATTGGTTGCTATGACCTACTAGTACTGTAAGCACTACACTGATGCTCCCAGAAATAAGGCTTTTTCCACCAGTTGCTCGCAAACATGTAATTTGTCATGGTTTAGATTGCACAGATGTGAAGTGATTCTTTTGTTCTTTTGAACATGAGATGGAAATGATTCTTTATCAACATTGTTTTTACAATATTATTTTTAGTGTAAATTCAAACTTGTGGCAGTTTTTTTTTTTTTTTATTAAAATTAACTATTAAAACTTTAACTATATTTTCACAGAATATCCATATAGAAACCACGTTCCCTACCGACTACTTTGAGGTTCTGGAATCCTCTGTTAATGGATCTTACCACAACGTGAAAGCTTTGAAACAAGGTCAGGCCGTCATTGATGGCACACTGAAAGCAGTTGTTGATCAAGTAAGTTTTTTCCTCATTACAAGGTAAACATTTGTTGTCTTAAGCAATTAGAATGCCTTAATTTATCCCAGTTACATGGATCTTTCCCGTGTTCATTGTTGGTTTGTTGACAGTATTCTAGTTTAGTGTAACCTCATTTGTGTCTTCAGACAGGAACTGTCCATGCACTCTCTGTTCCTGTGCTTAATGAGCAGGACGTGGAGATCTACAACCCCATAGTTCTCAAACCTGCCATCCTTACGTTTCCATGGCAACCTAAAGAGGGAGCATACCAGTATACAATCAAGGTATCTTTTGTCAAACATTAACAATTTAGCACTCTTTAGTAGAGGTGTGACGAGACCCCTATCCCACGAGACGAGACACATGATCGGGTTCACGTGACGTGATTTTTATAGTATTTTTAAGAAATCCTCAATAATGAAATGTATGAAGGGAAAATAGTCTTATATTCAACTGAAAATCATAAAATGCAAAAATGTTGGTGCATTTTGAAATCAAATTGTAATGCATGTCATTTTACATATATCAGGCATGAAAATCCCTCACCTTTGGGCGAAATTCGCCGTTTTGAAACCAAAATAGGTGACCTACGTGAATCGTGTAGATTCGATGAGAAAACTTTTTTTGGGGGGGGGGGGTCATATCCAGTGAACTGCGTGCGATTCAGTGAATTGCGAACAGGCGCGTGCCAGAAGGGAACGCGAGATACAGTGAACTGCGATTCAGCGAATTGTGAACTAGGTTCTTCCCCCAAATAGCAAGTGAGGGATGATTGACAGATGCGTAAAGCCTATCATTAAAAAGAGACTGAAAATCGACACCAATAAAGATTCCCGCTCGATCCCCCTTCCACTCGCGCCTTTTGATTGACGAACAGTAGGCGACAGTAATCGCGGTACTTCTGACTCCAGAAGGTAAACGGACGGACTGGGTTCGATGTGGAAAGGTGAAATATTGTTTTGAGTTAACTTAATCCTCTGGATTCGATGATCACACGGATCGCATGGATTATCTTAAAATACTCCGTCATTTATGTTTCCTCAGATAAGAGGAAGACATCAACAAGCCATGCAAATTATAAAATGCTCAAGTAATGCTGAACAATAAATCTTAATAAATTTGAAATCGCTATGGCTTAGTGATTATGAAAGTGCTGTGATTTCTGAATTACATAACATTGTATTGGCTGTCAATCATGATGGAAGAGTTAAGTTACAGCATGTCCACCATCTCTTGTGGGGGTTATGCATTAAGCCATTTGTGGTGCCCCTACCACATTGTGCCTCATATACTGTAAATGTTAGACCCAGTGACGGGCTGGCATGAAATGGCTTGCATAATACTTAGTAAGGAGGCCATAATAATTTTTGACTCATGGCTGAAGTTAAGTTTCTCCAGCTCTCCCCAGGTTGGCAAAAAAGCATCTCAGAATGCATCAGATTGATGCTTTAAAATATGGAAAGTTTAAATTTTTCTTACGGGGGAGCATGCCCCCGGACCCCCCTAGAGGAGTAATATCCTTCTCACCTTTTTCACCCCTGACCCCTTTTCATGCCTGATATATTTTAATGAATTATTTGCATTGAAACAACATGCAAACACTGCTGAATGTTTTGCCACAAAATCAAACAATTGTTTTCTGCCCCTGTATAATTTCACATGAGAAATCTCACTCAACTTCTTTCTACAGATTGAACATAAATTAAACAGTATAAATAAAATAAACATATAAATAAAAAATTCAAATAACACTTTAAGTGTCACGTTAACTGCAGTACAAAGTTGACCATTTCCCAGTCACTATTGATTGTGTGGGCTGTAACTGTTATACAGCTCCACGTACACCGAGAAGTCCAACCGTTAGCAGTAATAGCAATGCTTTCTGCCTCTTTAGGGGCCGTTCACATATCGCGCCATAAAAGCGTGTAAAGCGCGGCCGCGTCGCTTGCTCCTTTTGCAAGCGTTCGGGAGCTCGCACTTCTGTAGCGTCTGTCGTTGCTATGCAATCATGAACTGTGCTCTCCACGACCATGAGGAAGTTTCAGCAAGGATAAATTGATTTTTAACCCTTGCTTTAGCTTTACTACTAGATATATTTATGGAGATGAGATGTAACAACCCCCTGTACAGCTATGATCAGCTGTTCGGCTGAGCTTTCCATGTTTTGTTACGGAAAGGGCGCGGCACAGGCACGCCAGGAAAAAAGGAGCTCGCCGCACCGCATGCGCGTCGCGACCGTGCCGCTTCCGTTTTGCGCAAATGAAAATGCGCGCGATATGTGAATGGCCCCTAAGAGTCTGTACAACCTTGGCCGAGGTGTATGGCATAGTTTTCTTACAATGTTTACATATCGTTTGTGTCTTGTATGTTATTCTTTCGCCGTTTATTATTTCTACTGGAAGGCCAAAATGTTTCCACACAAACGATTTGAAAGTGGCGGGGGCATCTTCAATAATTTCACTCTCACACTGGTAGCACGACGAGACAAATTTTCACCTCGACGAGAAATCTCGTCACACTTTAGTCTCGCGAGATCTCGTGGTACGAGATCTCGTCACACCCCTACTCTTTAGAATTTTAAACTTTGAATCTAGTCTTTTATGTGTTGTATAATCTGTACATTAATGTGATGTTGTGTCTGTTTCAGGCGACTGGGGGAAGTGGCAACTTCAGCTGGTCATCCACTGACTCAGCAGTTGCCACAGTTACAGTGAAAGGAGTGATGACCACCGTCAAGGATGTTGGAGTCAGTGTGATCTACGCCCATGATGTGAGAAATCCACTGCACTACGGAGACATGAAGGTAATACCAAAGCTCGTGCTTCTACAAATCAAGATTTAAATTACGGTTCTAGATTGATCATTCTTGAATGTTTTTTTTTTTTTTTTCAAATAACGCATTGCATTTGTGTGTAGAAATATTGAACTCTTCTCTCAGACAATCTGCTTTCTGTTGTTTCTGCAGGTATATGTGATTGAGCCGGTAGGGATGGAGTTCACTCCATGTGCGGTGGAGGCCCGTGTGGGTGTAAATCTGGATCTGCCACTGCGAATCTTTGGTCAGTTGGCCGGAGAGAGAGTGACGCTCAGCGACTGCTCACACTTTGACATGCAGGTGGACATGGAAAGTCACGGTGTCTTTCAGTTGTTGGAGGGTGAGTTGAGTTGATTAAAAGAATAGATTTTGTTTCTTGCATGGAACCAATGTCCCTTTAAAGGGTTAGCTCACCCAAAAATGAATATTCTGTCATCATTTACTCCCCTTCGAGTTGTTCCAAACCCATATGAGTTCATTTATTCTGCTGAACACAAAAAAAGTTATTTTGAAGAAAATGTAGTAAATGATGACACAATTTCCATTTTTGGGTGAACTGTTCCAAGTCATTTCACTCGGCAGCCATCTTTGAAATGCCTCTGGCGGCTATTTTAGTCATGCAAGTGCAGCTCCTGTCTCTTTAAGCGGAAAAAAAATAAAACATTCTCCAAAGCTGTCTGTTTTCATACGCATTTTTTTATTTTTTTATTTAAGGGATAGAAATATGATTTTGTTGTATTAATATTAGCAGATTTAACAGAAGCAAAATGCTGTGTATTTAATCCAAGTCTGTGTAGTTCTACTCTTGCAGTATTTTGAACATTTTGTGTGTGTATGGTTTCAGGTAGACTTCCTCCGGGGCAGGGCCACTGCAGCGGGGTTCGCGTTGAGGCCTTGACCCCCGGTTACACCAACTTGTTGGTTAGCTATACCCATAGCAATGTTCACCTCAGTGTGAAGATCACCATTGCTGCCTACCCGCCTCTCAAGGTAAGATGTTTTAATAAGCTGGAAGATGGAGGAGCCATGTTGCCATGAGCAGTGATCTGTAAATTACCATACTTCATTGTCTTTGGCAGCCGGTTGACCCTGTATCTGTGGCTGTGGTGACGTTGGGCTCCTCTAAAGGCATGGTGTTTGAAGGAGGCCCTAGGCCCTGGGTGCTAGAACCATCCAAGTTCTTCAGAAACCTGACCGCTGAGGACCATAGCAGGGTTACGCTGTCTCTGCACGGACCCGCCTCAAGATCCTACTCTAGACATTTGGTCACAGCCACATGCAGAGCTCTGGGAGAACAGGTAGAGATGCCTATGATGTCATATCCTTTAGACTATGCACTAGGAATGTGGATTTATGTTTGGAGTGTTCAAATAATTGTATTCGCAGGTCTTAGCAGTGACTGTTGGAAACCAGCCCACCATGACAAACCCTTTCCCTGCTGTGGAACCAGCTGTTGTGAAATTTGTCTGTGCACCTCCATCACGTCTCACAATGACCCCCATTTACGTGAACCCACAGCTGGACGTGTCCTGCCCTCTGCTGCAGCAGAATAAACAAGTGGTGAGCTGTCAAACTCTCTCTATCTGTAGATTTGTAACATGACAGGATGTTCAGTAGCATTTGTACTTGTTCTGTAGGTGCCCGTTTCAAATTATCACAACCCAGAGCTGGATGTGGCGGTTTTTGACCAGCAGGGCAGGAAGTTTGATAACTTTAGCTCTTTGAGTATGATCTGGGAGTCCTCCAAAGTTTCCCTGGCGAGCATCGAACCAACCATTCCTATGAAACTACACGTAAACGAGGATGACAGCAAACAGAAAAAACTTCACGGTACCTTTTAATAATTAATACTCACACATTTGTATTTCATAATTATCTGTGGTCTTTTAGGGATGGACGGTATGACAAAAATCCTAACACTGAATAATTTTATATTGAGTTTCTCGCATATCTCAATATATCAATTTAAACATTAAAACATAAACATAAGATTACAGCTGAAATGACTAATTGACAATATTCACAAAAAAATTCCAGAAAGCCCAAAAGGTTGATAATAGCGTTATTGCATAGATTAAAGTTTGTTTTGACATGCCTATATAGTACATAACCATTATGAATTCAGTGGTACTGTATTCAATTTTTATACATATTTAATCTACTGGTTCACACATTTCTGCTGTCACACAAACATATGCCGTCATACTGCTCAGCCTTAATATTTTTGATACTTACATATGTAATGCATGTGCGTGGTGTTCTCCGCAGGTCTTCAGACAGTTCTTGTCCATCATGAATCGGGCGTTGCTGCCATCACTGTGACCACAGTCGGGTATCAAACGTCTCATCTAGAAGCAGCAGCGGTTTTGAGTGGAGTAAGTTCCTCTGTAGTATTTTAATATGAAAGTGTTTTTTGTAAAACCCCAGCCCTCAGGAATAGGATACAAGATTGCAGTCATTATTTAAGTGTATTTTTTTTTTTTTTTTTTTTACATAAAGCCTTAGATGCCAGCTCAGACAACGCAGTTTTACTTGGTTTTTATAACACTGTTAGGCAGTAAACGTGAGCTCAGCTGTCAGACACATCCGTCTGGCTAATGTAATAATTACAGATAATAATGAGTGCATCTAATTATAACGGTCAGGTTCAGGCCAATAAGCGCCCCTTTGTCATCTCTTGAATTAGTGCAAAAAGCTGCTTGGACAGCAGAGTTCAAGATGAAAATAACTGAAACTAAACTGATGCTTACTCATTAATGTTTGTTCTTGTTGGCAGTTTTTTTTTATTTAGGCTAACTGTGGCAAAACAAATTAATATTTATTGTATTAATATTACATCAGTGAAATTATTGAAGTTTATTATTGCAAAGTTAATTTACTATGGCTGTTGTTGTTTTTAAGTGAGCTACATGTAGGATAAAAGTTTGCGACTGTGAGGTAATTTCTGCTCCAGCTCTCTGACAAACACTCACTTCAAAAAACAAAGCAGATATAGTTTACTTCTTGGTAAAGGTTACTTCTATAGTGCACCAAACTGCCATGTGTTTTTCAAGGATTAGAGAGTGAGTGTGATCCATTCCTGTACAAGAGTCGACCCTGAAATTAAGGCTGTTCAGAGCTGTGTGGGCGCAGGAGGACATGGGTTCAATGATTCTCTGGTTTAGATTGAGCAATCCACATACTGAGGATCAGAGAGAGGCTGAGTCGCCATTTCTGGAGAACATGAGCCGTTTCGTTTCCTCCACAGGAAATGACTCTTCTCTAACCACACACATCATGCCACAACATCACTGTTGCCAACAACAAAGCTAACCAGCACAGGAAGCTGAAATGGCAAAAACGCTAGCTCTATTTTAACACCTAGCCAGCGGTGACTGCCAGATACCTTCTAACTGAATAGGAGCTTCAGGTTCTTCTTGAGCAGGCTCTTCTTGGGCAGCAACTCATTTAAGAGTCACACATTAGCACCACACTTATAGGGCCAGATTTACTACCAGCTTGCACCAGCATAAGTAGTTGCTATCTAAATTATAAATCAGGTTTTTTTTCTCCAATTGATACATTTTCAAATCAATATTATGTACTAAATATTAAGTAAAATAAATCTAAATATAATTTTTATAATTATGATTTTGTTATTTCCTACTGTTAAATTAAATGGTCTGATGTTTTTTATATACATAAAAAGTATATATATGTATATATTTATTTATTTATTTAATTATTTATTTATTTATTTATTTATTTATTTTATAGGCTTTTTGTCAGGCCGCCCAACTCTCTTAAGATATCGGCATCAGCCAGAAAAAAATCCATATTGATAGACCATTGCCTCTTTACTGATTTATATTGCATCATTATTGAACTTCACTCTAAATTGGAGTACTGATTCATGTGTGTTTTGTTTACGTGTGTGTTAGTTTGATCCATTGAGCGCTGTCTCGGCCACGCTTGACCTTCTGTTAGTAGAGGACGTGAGAGTGACACCTGACACAATCACCATATACAACCATCCTGATGTGGCGGTAAGGACTCACTCACTGACTCACAGACGAACGAAAGAGCTTGTACAGTGTGCCTGACACACATTTCTCTGTAGGTGGATCTGACTCTGGAGCAGGGCTCCGGTTATTTCTACGTCAATGTAAGCATTGAGGGAATCGCAGAAGTCACATTTCAAGAGTCCCAGGGAATTGCTCAGGTAACATTTTAAAGGACTGTTCCAGGTTCAATAGAAGATAAGCTCTGTCAGTGAAAGTTTTTTGCTGTAAACAAAACACCACCAATACCCAATCAAACATGCTGTGATACTAATGACCTTATTTAATAAGAAAAACAGGAATTCTTATTTGATCCTATGGGTTTAAAGTTAACACATACCTCTAACTATTCTATTCCCATTAAACAAGTGTGTTCTTATAAGTGTTATTTACAGTGTCTTAATCAGGAAAGCCTGAAGGGGTTTGTTTATATGATTGGATTTTTATTTAACAATGGTTTTCTGGTATCCTTCCCTTGTGGTATCCATTATTGTAATGCACCTTTTGTGTACTTCAAATCTTCAAAGTAAATTCTAAAAAAAATTTACTTGCAGATGCTATATTGTTAATTACATAAATACAACCACTTAAATCCACTTATATTGAGTACACTTTCACGTTTGTTTCTTAAACCACACTATGCGACAGTTTGATAATCAGTGTTTTTGATCTGTCTGCATTGACACCATTGTTTGCAGACTGAACTGAGCTGGACAATGACATCACTTCCCCATGGTTAGGGTTATGTTCCCTTTATCACTGTAAAGCTGCTTTGACAATCTGAATTGTAAAAAGCACTATATAAATAAAGGTGCTTTGACAAGTCCACTTAAATAGTGCACTTTATAATGTCAAATTAAAACTTTTACCTTAAAGTACATTTTAAATCATTATTAATCTTTTGTTGTATTGTGAAGTACACTTATTTTGATGTGTTGACTGATTAAAATACTAAAGCATATAAAGTTCTTGATTATATTTTTAACTATAGTGTGTTATTTAAAAAGCGGAAGTGAAGTGCAGCCAAGTACGGTGTTTACCCAAGTGTGCACATTTTTTCCATTATCATGCAGCCCTTGTTCAAGGCTGACAATTGCTGTCTAATCTTTGTTTTAAAATGCTTTGTAAGCAATATCAATGAATTTTTTTTTTCAGTGACATCAGTTGACTTCTGTTAAGTCAGCCTACAGCTGACTGCACAATATAACTTGTTCATTCTGGAAACTGTAAAATCAATTTTGTTTTGTTTGAATCTGATCTCATTTCATTATAACTCAGGTGGTCCCAGTTCAGGCGGGGATCTTGCAGGTGATGGTTCATGACCTTTGTTTGACTTTTCCTTCCCCCACTACGGCTACAGTTCACATCTCTGATATTCTGGAGGTTTATGTTCGTGTGGTCGACAAGGTTAGTGACATCCACTCAAAAAAAAAAAAAAACTTGAATGTGTTAAAATAAACTAAGGAATTTCACAAACAAATCAGTTTTTAAATTATAAAGCCTAATTTTGTGCATGTGCACTTCATGATCATTTATAAAGTGATTTTGAAATTCAGATGAAACAATCATTTCAGGTTGAGATCGGCAAGTCAGTGAAAGCATACATTCGGGTTTTGGATGGCAACAAGAAACCTTTCCTGTCCAAATATTTCTCTGTCATGAACCTGAAGCTGAGGGCAGCATCATCCATTATATCTCTGCAGTGAGTGACAAATTCCATATCATCTCTACTTAATGTTCTGTCATCTGTGAAAGCTAATAAACTTCTATTTGTCAGATCTCTGTCCGATTCATCAGAAGAAGATACAGACATATTTCTGATCAAAGGTCTGTTGATCGGACAAACCAGTGTGTCTGCTGACGTCATTGACAAAAATGGCAGAAAAATCACCTCTGCACCACAGCAAATTGAGGTAAGCCTCTTGTGTCATCATTTACAGCTTTTTGAACGGATTGCTTCAAACATAGAATGAATGCATTACTTGTAGTTATATTACAGGGCTGCTTAGTTGATGAACGTGCTTAGTTGTGCAATTATTTTCCAGTATACACATGGCTAAAGAAGTACCAGGTCATTTTTGACTGCATTACCGTTCCATATCACCTCGCCAAATGATTTCATTTACAGTCATGTGAAAAAGTTAGGACACCCTATTGAATTCCACAGTTTGCTGTATCAGGACATAATAAAAAAAAAAAGAAATCATCTGCTGCTTGGCAGGTCTTAAAATTTGGAAAAGAAAACCTCAGATAAACAACATGACACATCATATATGACATTATTTAACAAAAATAAATCCAAAATGCAAAATCCATGGGTGAAAAACTAAGGACACACTAGGATTCAAGTGCTTGATCTACTGTTAGCAGCAATAACTTGATCATTTTCTATCAGTCTCTCACATCATTCTGGAGGAATTTTAGCCCATTCTTAGATACATTGTTGCTTCAGTTTATTGCGGTTTGGGCATTTGTCTGTGCACAGCTCTCACCATAGCTTTTTAGTCTGCATGTGGTCTGGACTTGATTGGGCCCCTGCGACACCTTTTATTCTTTTTTTTTTTTTTTTTTTTTTTCAGCCATTCTGTTGTAGATTTGCTGGTGATTTTCACATCGTTATCCAGTTGCATGACCCAATTTTGGCCAAGCTTTAGCTGTACTTTAGTATTTAGAGGAATACATGGTCTACTCTATGACTGTGAGATGCCCAGGGCCTGTAGCTACAAAACAAGCCCATAATCATCACCCCTCCACCAGCATGCTTGACTTTTAGTTTGAGGTGTTTGTACTGATATGCTGTGTTTAGTTTTCATCAAACTTGAATCTGTGCATTATGGCCAAACATCTCCACTTTGGTCATGTCAGTTCTAAGGGCATTGTTCCAGAAATCTTGTGGTTTGTTTAGATGCAACTTTGCCAACCCAAGACATGCTGCCATGGTGTTTTTTTTATCAGTGAGGAAAATAAGTATTTGAACACCCTGCTATTTTGCAAGTTCTCCCACTTAGAAATCATGGAGGGGTCTGAAATTGTCATCGTAGGTGCATGTCCACTGTGAGAGACATAATCTAAAAAAAAAAAAAATCAAGAAATCACAATGAATGATTTTTTTAACTATTTATTTGTATGATACAGCTGCAAATAAGTATTTGAACATCTGAGAAAATCAATGTTAATATTTGGTGCAGTAGCCTTTGTTTGCAATTACAGAGGTCAAATGTTTCCTGTAGTTTTTCACCAGGTTTACACACACTGCAGGAGGGATTTTGGACCACTCCTCCATACAGATCTTCTCTAGATCAGTCAGGTTTCTGGCCTGTCACTGAGAAACACGGAGTTTGAGCTCCCTCCAAAGATTCTCTATTGGGTTTAGGTCTGGAGACTGGCTAGGCCACGCCAGAACCTTGATATGCTTCTTACAGAGCCACTCCTTGGTTATGCTGCCTGTGTGCTTCGAGTCATTGTCATGTTGGAAGACCCAGCCTCGACCCATCTTCAATGCTCTAACTGAGGGAAGGAGGTTGTTCCCCAAATCTTGCAATACATGGCCCCGGTCATCCTCTCCTTAATACAGTGCAGTTGCCCTGTCCCATGTGCAGAAAAACCCCCCCAAAGCATGATGCTACCACCCCCATGCTTCACAGTAGGGATGGTGTTCTTGGGACGGTACTCATCATTCTTCTTCCTCTTAACACATTTAGTGGAATTATGACCAAAAAGTTCTATTTTGGTCTCATCTGACCACATGACTTTCTCCCATGACTCCTCTGGATCATCCAAATGGTCTTTGGCAAACTTAAGACGGGCATGTGCTGGTTTAAGCAGGGGAACCTTCCGTGCCATGCATGATTTCAAACCATGACGTCTTAGTGTATTACCAACAGTAACCTTAGTGGAAACGGTGGTCCCAGCTCTTTTCAGGTCATTGACCAGCTCCTCCCGTGTAGTTCTGGGCTGATTTCTCACCTTTCTTAGGATCATTGAGACCCCACGAGGTGAGATCTTGCATGGAGTCCCAGTCCGAGGGAGATCGACAGTCATGTTTAGCTGCTTCCATTTTCTAATGATTGCTCCAACAGTGGACTTTTTTTCACCAAGCTGCTTGGCAATTTCCCCATAGCCCTTTCCAGCCTTGTGGAGGTGTACAATTTTGTCTCGTGTCTTTGGACAGCTCTTTGGTCTTGGCCATGTTAGTAGTTGGATTCTTACTGATTGTATGGGGTGGACAGGTGTCTTTATGCAGCTAACGACCTCAAACAGGTGCATCTAATTTAGGATAATAAATGGAGTGGAGGTGGACATTTTAAAGGCAGACTAACAGGTCTTTGAGGGTCAGAATTCTAGCTGACAGACAGATGTTCAAGTACTTATTTGCAGCTGTATCATACAAATAAAGACCACTGCAATTTTTTCTTAAATCAGCATCTCTACAAGTATGGAAGCCATTCCATTCCAGTGTCTGTTGAATTCCAACACAGGCACACCTCATTCTACGGAATGAGGTGCTGATTAGGTGATCACCTGAACCAAATCTTATTTAATGAGGAAAAGTATAAAAAAAACACTTCTGTGGTCATCACTATCCTCTTGCAGTAGGACCAGCTGGGTGGCAAAAACAGTGCTAGTAGTAATCAAAAGTATTTAGAATCAAAAAATAACTATTGACCATGCCAAAAAAGTTGAAAAGGAATGTTTTGAGTGAGGAAAAGAAGGGTTCAATTCTGGCTTTACTGGGAGAGGGATACAGTGAGCGTCGGGTTGCTTCCATCCTTAAAATTTCAAAGACGGCGGTTCATAAGAACAAGATCAAGCAGCAGACATTGGGGACAACAAAGCTACAGACCGACAGAGGGCGAAAACGACTCTCCACTCATTCGAATGTCACTCAACAACCGTAGGATGACATCAAGTGACCTACAAAAAGAATGGCAAAAGGCAGCTGGGGTGAAGTGCACGGCGAGGACGGTTCGAAACAGGCTCCTAGGGGCAGGGTTGAAGTCGTGCAAAGCTAGAAAAAAGCCCTTCATCAATGAGAAGCAAAGAAGAGCCAGACTGAAGTTTGCAAGAGACCATAAGGATTGGACTGTAGAAGAGTGGAGTAAGGTCATCTTCTCTGATGAGTCCAATTTTCAGCTTTGTCCAACACCTGGTCGTCTGATGGTTAGACGGAGGCCTGGAGTGGCCTACAAGCCACAGTGTCTCGCACCCACTGTGAAATTTGGTGGAGGATCGGTGATGATCTGGGGGTGCTTCAGCAAGGCTGGAATCAGGCAGATTTGTCTTTGTGAAGGACGCATGAATCAAACCACGTACAAGGTTGTCCTGGAAGAAAACTTGCTTCCTTCTGCTCTGACAATGTTCCCCAACTCTGAGGACTGGTTTTTTCAGCAGGACAATGCTCCATGCCACACAGCTAGGTCAATCAAGGTGTGGATGGAGGACCACCAGATCAAGACCCTGTCATGGCCAGCCCAATCTCCAGACCCGAACCCCATTGAAAACCTCTGGAATGTGATCAAGAGGAAGATGGATGGCCACAAGCCATCAAACAAATCCGAGCTGTGTGAATTTTTGCACCAGGAGTGGCATAAACTCACCCAACATCAATGTGAAAGACTGGTAGAGAGCATGCCAAGACGCATGAAAGCTGTGATTGAAAATCAGGGTTATTCCACCAAATATTGATTTCTGAACTCTTCCTAACTTATTCGAGGTCTGACAACACTGCATATTTTTTGTTGTTTTGACCAGTTGATGCTTTTGGCAAATAAATGCTCTAAATTACAATATTTTTATTTGGAATTTTGAAAAATGTTGTCAGTAGTTTATAGAATAAAACAAAAATGTTAATTTTACCCAAACAGATACCTATAAATGGTAAACCCAGAGAAACTGATAATTTTGCAGTGGTCTCTTAATTTTTTCCAGAGCTATATATATATGTGACTAGAAGCTTTCTCTTTGCAACCCCTCCAAACATGCCATACTTATCCTGTCTTCTTCTAATTGTATTGTCATGAACTTTATCATTTAGCATGCTAACTGAGGCCTGTAGTGTCTGAGGTGTAGTTCTTGGGGTGAATTTACTTTGACACCCACTCCTGGAAAGATTGGTGTCTGTCTTGAATGTCCTTCACTTGTGAATAATCTTTCTCACTGTGAAACGATGGACTTCAAATTTCTGGAAATGGCTGTATAAGCCTTCCCAGATTGATGGCAGCAACAATTGCTTCTCTAAGACCATTGCTGATGTCTTTCCTCCTTGGCATTGTTAACATACACCTGAAGGTTCCAGACCAGCAAACTGCCAAAACTTTTGCTTTTACAGAACTAGTCACACTTGCTGATGATCAATTAATCAAAGGCATATGCAGCAAGCATAAGGCATATGGCAAAATAGCAAAAGAACCCAAACCTATAAATATACTTACCAAGCAAATCATTATAAAAACAATAGAATAAAAATGACTAACTATTTGTTTTCCTCACAAAATCACATTTCAATTAAAATTAGTAAGTAGTATAAAATATAAATATAGTTGAATATAAATATTATTGAATAGTTAAATATAAATTATTTGGCTGTAAATAATAGCTAAAGAAATTAAGCAAATGGGGGGAAAAAACACACACAGAGGTTGCTACTGAAAACTCAAATAGGATCCCTGATTCTTCATGATGATGATAATTCCTGAAAATTGTTTAATGTTTTTATGATCTGTAGGTCTTTCCCCCCTTCAGACTGCTGCCCAGGAAAGTCACTCTAATAGTTGGAGCAATGATGCAGGTACGTAAGTCTTTTAACTTTTTTCCACTTTTCTCTTTTTTATTTATTTTTTTCCCAAATACATCTCACTTTGCACTTGTCTAATGCACTCAGATCTGATGAGTAAATAAGTTGTTGAACAAACAAATCATAATCCAATGCTGCAGTCTAGAGCTGCAAAACCTAAGTTTTATGTTTTTAACTTTAACTTTGTTCACATGGACAGTGTGAACTATTAAATCATTCTGTTTGATAAAAGAATGAATGAATGCAAAGTAATCAAATTTATTTAAATTTTATAATTTTTTCAAATCTGAATGAATATGATTGCATAGATATGCTGGTCATTGGGTCTCATACACAAACTGCATATCCACATCTGTGTAAAGTTTGTAAGTTTTCACGAGCAAATCATTATTCACCAGTACCTTTTGTACTGTATATTTGATGCAAATTACTAACCTCAAGCATGCAGTCACTCGTTTAGAGTATACTACAAATTCATCAAGAACAAATTGTGCATATAATTTTGTTATCACATAAAATTTCTCCTGTATAAATATTCAGTCCACGCAATAATTAGTGAATGAGACCCACTTCACTCAAGAGCATTATTAACCTGGAAGCCAACATTTATGGCATGATCCCCCCCCCCCCTTTTTTTTAATCTTGTAGTGTTATAGAACAACAAGAGCTACATCTGTGCATGAAACGTCTTGATGCCATTACTGTGTCAGTAATGAACATTCAAAGTTCAATTCAAATTCATTCAAATGTCCCTATTACAGAAAGTAAGTAAGCTTTCAATCCGAATGAAATTTAGGTTTGGCTCATTTTTGCACTGGGCTCCCAAATTATTATAATAAATATCCCAAATTATTAGGCCCCAAGTAAATGTACTGTCAGCTACGGCTGTGCAAGTAAGGGTAATTTATTATCAATTTAGATATGACTTGATTTTGGCTTCCAACAATTATGAAAAGAAGATTGTGGTAAAATGATTGTGCTGCTGCCGATTCCGTCCAGCGCACATTCTCTTCCTTCACAGTTGTGCGCTTTCATTCCTCCCTGAAAGCCCAAACTTAACACCCAAATCAGCCGAATAAGTGAGTGTTATAAAAAGTTAACTGTTGTAAACTGCAGGACGTGTTTGATATTAAATGGTGTTATTAAAAGAGAATCAAGCCGCAAAAGAGGCACTGTTACCATGTTGCTTTCTGTGCATGGCCTCTGAGTCTGAGCCAAACACTGTTAAGCAAATGAGCTTTGCATAGGCGCCTAAGCGTAAACAAAAATAGCGAAATGGAATAGAAGCGTTTTTTGAAGCTCTGCCTCACCATCCCTTTCTCACCTAAATCATTTTGTTTGTGAAAAAAAACAATACCAATTCAGTCGTGCACAGTTCCTTGCATTGTGAAAAGGCTGAACAAAGTTAAAAAAGGAAGTAAAGGCGCAGAGGAGGAAGAAAGGATGAAGAAAACTAGCGAAGGCCCTAAAGGGGTAGATGCTAGCACAAGCTCGATATTGTCAATGGTGTCAAAAGCAGCACTGAGGTCTAGTAACACTAATAGAGAGATACAACCATGATCTGATAAGAGCAAATCATTTGTAACTCTAATGAGAGCAGTCTCTGTACTGTGGTACGGCCTAAATCCTGACTGGAAATCCTCACAGGTACCATTTCTTTCCAAGAATAAACACAGTTGGGATGAAAAGCTTCTTAATAATATTAAGAAGAGGACCTATGACCTCTGGAAGTATCTCTTTCAATAGCTTAGTCGGTATAGGGTCCAACATACACATTGTTGATTTCGACGACGATTTAACTAATAAATAAACCCTAAGAAATACTTAGAGTTGTTTATTTTCTTCTAAAAGATTTGAAAAATAAGCAGATCTTGCAGGTAAGGCCTTTCTGTATTCGATCATTGTCTCTGTCCACGAAATGCAAAAATTTCTAGTTTAGATTTCTTCCAGCTGTGCTCCATTTTTCTGACTGTTCTCTGAAGGGCCCTCTGCTCTCTGAATCTTTTCTTAAGCGCAAAGGATCAACAGTCTAGAGTGCTGGAAAAGAGAGTCAGTAGTTGCTGTTGCAACATCAAGTTCTTCTAAGCTAACTGGTTTGCTAAGGTGATAAAACTAATCAGGAAGATTATTTATAAAGCAATCTTTAGTGGTAGAAGTAATAGTTCTACCATATTTGTGGCAGGGAGGCGGTTTTGCATACTTGGTTAAATGTAGCATGCATGACACTGTATAATGATCTATATAATGATCATCGCTCTGCTGCAGAATTACAAAGGCATCAATATCGCTTCCATCTGACAATATTAGATCTAAAGTATGATTGCGACAATGAGTGAGTCCTGACAAGTGTTGTCTGACTCCAATAGAGCTTAGAATATCTGTAAATGCCAATCCCAATGCGTATTTTTCATTATCCACATGGATATTAAAATCACCAACACTGAGGACTTTATCCGCAGCCAGAACTAACTCCAATAGAAAATCAGCAAATTCTTTCATAAAGTCTGTGTGGTGCCCTGGTGACTTATATACAGTAGCCAGCACTTACATTATATAACATTACATGAACCACCATCACTCAAAGAATTATATTTGAAAGACTTTTGAGTAATACTATGTACTAGATATTAATATAGATTATAGCAACACCTCCCCGTTTGCCTTTCCTACGAGGTTTGTGTCAATAATTGTAACCTTGAGGGCTAGACTCATTTAAAGTAATCTAATTGTCTGGTTTTAACCATGTTTCTGTCAAACACAGCACATCTAGATTATTTTCTGGGACAATATAATTTATAAATATAGCTGCAAGCAGCAATACGGCGCCAAGCCCCAGTGGGTGACTTAAGCGCAATGTGGAGCAGGAAAATCAAAAACAGCAGAAATTGAACGTACAAGAAAAACAGCTGGCTCAAAAGTATGGGTGGGAAGGAACTGAAAATTAACTAAATGTAATGAATTGCTCAAATGGATGAAAGTTATTCACTTCTGAATCATAACACGTTGTGATTTAATTATGAATATCCATATATACCTTATTCCCTTCGTGGTTGATTCATAATCAATTACAACAAATTATAATTAATATAATTATGAATATACACTCACCTAAAGGATTATTAGGAACACCATACTAATACTGTGTTTGACCCCCTTTCGCCTTCAGAACTGCCTTAATTCTACGTGGCATTGATTTAACAAGGTGCTGAAAGCATTCTTTAGAAATTTTGGCCCATATTGAAAGGATAGCATCTTGCAGTTGATGGAGATTTGTAGGATGCATATCCAGGGCATGAAGCTCCCGTTCCATCACATCCCAAAGATGCTCTATTGGGTTGAGGTCTGGTGACTGTGGGGGGCATTTTACTACAGTAAACTCATTGTCATGTTCAAGAAACAAATTTGAAATAATTCGAGCTTTTTGACATGGTGCATTACCCTGCTGGAAGTAGCCGTCAGAGGATGGGTACGTTGTGGTCATAAAGGGATGGACATGGTCAGGAACAATGCTCAGGTAGGCCGTGGCATTTAAACGATGCCCAATTGGCACTAAGGGCCCTAAAGTGTGCAAAGGAAACATTCCCCACACCATTACACCACCAGCAGCAGCCTGCACAGTGGTAACAAGGCATGATGGATCCATGTTCTCATTCTGTTTACGCCAATTTCTGACTCTACCATTTGAATGTCTCAACAGAAATCGAGACTCATCAGACCAGGCAACATTTTTCCAGTCTTAAACTGTCCAATTTTGGTGAGCTTGTGCAAATTGTAGCCTCTTTTTCCTATTTGTAGTGGAAATGAGTGGTACCCGGTGAATATTTGCCGCAACTGCAACAGTTTCCAAAACAAATCAGAAACATACTACATCCGTTTCCATTTGTGTCTAGAATACAGGTCGTCTTTGTCAAACAATCCTGGAGGCAACGATGGCTTTGTCTTGAGGAACAAGAAGTGATTAGGAGTCGAAGATTCTAGATCGTTTACGTCGCTAGATGCTGCTGTTATTGGATGACTGTTAATTATAGCCTCTGCCTCACAGAAAACAGTTTGAAGACATTCCTCATCAAGAACTTGTTCTCTGATTGTAGCATTAAGGATTTTCCTTATTGAGTGTATAAATCTCTCCCTTGCCCTGCCATGGTGAGATCCAGTGGGAGGATTGAAAACCCACTTAATTCCTTGCTGGCTGAGATGGTCTTGAATCTTTTCATCGTTTAATTTTTCAATGGATTGTCTTAATTCACGCAAAGCAGCTACAAAATTGGTCCCATTGTCTGACCTGAGAACTTTCACTTGTCCTCTTCTGGCTACAAACTGACGTATAGCATTTAGACTGGAATCGGTATCCAACAAAGCAGCCACTTCGATGTGCACTGCACGAATTGCTTAGCAAGTGAAGATAACACCATATTTCTTGACAAGGCTTCTTCCAAGTTTAACCATGAATGGTCCAAAGTAATCTACACCTACTCTTGTAAAAGGCAGATCATCTGGTAACACCCTGTTTGATGGTAAGTCTGCCATTATTTACTTTCCTGTGGAGGAATGTAAACAACGACAAGTAACACATCTTGCTAGCATTTTTCTGATTGCAGAATTGGCACCTGGTATACAGTATTTCTGTCGCAGTGTAGAAGTCATGTGATTTCTGCCACTGTGTCCTGTTTTCTCATGAATGTTCTGGAGGATTAAGTTGGTGACATGAAGATCCTTCGGAATAATCATGGGACGCTTGCTTGCTTCTGGCATAGCAGTGTTGCTAAGTCTTCCGCGACACGTAAAACTTCACTATGCAACTGGGGGTTTAACCTGTAGATCGAACTGTTTCTCTTTATGGCTGCCCCCTTTGCAGAGCTGATATCTCCTCAGCAAACTTCTCTCTTTGACTGTACTTCACTATTTCAAGCTCAGCCTCCTTTAAATCATCAACTGAAATGTTACTTCCTCTCCATTTAGCTTTGATGTCTTCCATCTTTTTGTTCACTGTCTGCTTGCCTTTACTTGAATTGGCTAGAGTCTCTGCAGCAGTAAGTGTCTTTTTTACTTTGCACAAGTTCCAGCAACATGGTCTTAAATTTTAAAATCCACGCTACAATGCGCTGAAGCTTTATCCAAGAGGAGAAATGATCCCTCAGTTGTCTAACAGAACTGTTATTATGTTGGGTCTGGATTGTATTGACCAAAACAGACTTCTTGATCTGTGGATCATCTGCAGATATCATAATTTCTTCCATGCTCTGTGGCCACTCCTCAGTGGATTGGTAAAGAAATTTTGGGCCTGAGATCCTTTTTTTATTTTGCATGAAAGTGTTGACCTTTTGTCCTCTCGAGGTGCAATCTGCTGGATTTGAGCCAGTTACAACAGGGTTCCATTGTTCGATCTTTGAGGCCTTCAAAATTGTTGTGACTCTGTTTGCCACAAATGTTCTGAATCTTGTGCTTTAATTTCTGAGATATTTAGGTACAGCTGTGCTGACTGTCCAGGAGACTGAAGGTTTAAGTTTCAGCTGTAACTCTCCTTTTAACATCAGATCCATCTTTACTGCAACTGTCGCAGCTGTCAATTCCATTCGTGGGATGGTAGGTCTTTTGAGAGGGGCAACCCTGGCCTTTCCCATCATCAGTGCATAGTGTACCTGGTCCTGTTGATTACGTAGAAGATAACTTGCTGTACCATATGCATTCTCACTCGCGTCTGTGAGGTGATGTAGCTGTGCCACAATGGTTTCTCTGAAATCTGCTGGTTTAATGCATCTGCTCACCTTGAACTCTTCAAGCTGATGAAGTTCACTGAGCCAGTCTGTCCACCTTTGTTTTGCTTGTTCTGGAAGATCATCATCCCATCCTATTTTCAATCTGCATAAATCCTGCAGGATCATCTTTGCTGATAAAACTACAAGTGCAAGAAACCCTAATGGGTCATAGATGGAGCTGACGATCGAGAGCAGCCCTCTTCGAGTGAATGGACAATGACTATTTTGAATTGAAATGTGTCTGACTCAACATTCCAGTGGATGCCCAATGCTCTTTCCATTGGCAGTGTCTCCTGATCAAGATCCAAATTTTCACTCCATCAGCCCATTCATTCTCAGGAGTGGCTGCTAGCACAGCACGAGGTTTGCTTGTCCACTTGACCAGGCGAAAACCTCCTTTGGAACATATTGCTTGCAGTCCATGATATAACTCTATGGCCTGTGTCTCAGTGGCTGTGGACTTTAAACAGTCATCCATGTAAAAGTCATCCATGGAAAAAACAGCATTAGCAATCAGGTTTGAACAGTGTGCCATAATCTTCAGCACACTTCCTCAAAGCATAGCTGGCGCAGCTGGGCGAAGAAGTAGCGCCAAATAAGTGGACAACCATTTTATGTTCTACCAAGTCTCCGTTATAATCTTCATGAGGCCACCACAGGAACCCAAGAAGATTTGAATCCTCTTTGTGGACGTGAACCTGGTGGAACATGGCTTCTACATCTGCCATAAAGGCGATGCTTTCTTGTCTGAATCTTGTAATGACACCATTGATAAGATGCCCCACAGTCAAAAACAACTCTGTTTGTGCTTGGCGGGATGGTACACCCCATGGTGAGGTATGTACCATATTTTGCCATCTGTATGCTTGTGACTGTCTTCTGTGAGCTCAACAGCATAATCATTTTTGATGAGCCTGTTCATGAAAGATGTATACTCTGTGTGAAAATCAGAACTTCTGATGAATTTTCTTTTCAAATTCAGAGCCCGCTGTTCAGGCACCACACGATTGTTTGGCATCTGAATAGCCTTGTTCTTCAAAGGCAGGCACAAGCTGTAATGACCATCTACAAGCTTAGCTGACTCAGACATCATTTTCATAAATTGGAGGTCTTCCTTGGACATTTCCACTTGATCATCCCTTTCTGCTTCAGAGAAATCCTGTTTGAATTGCTGTTGTCACAAGTATTCTAATCTGGCTACTGATATGCGATTGACCGATACTGGAGCACAACCTCCCTTTCTTGTGACATCTTTACCATTCCTGAGAGGCCCATTGACTGTCCAGCCCAACTTGGTTCTAACAGCAAAAGGTCCATTGTCTTTACTACTAATAATTTTCCAAGGCTCCATGGCTTCAGGCACATTAGTTCCTATTAGCAGTCCAATTTTTGCTTCGATGCTAGGGAGACAAACCTCTTTAAGATACGGCCATTACTCAAATTCCTTTTGCTGTGGAATGTTACCCTTGTGAACTGGAATTGTTCTCTGTGTGAAGACGTCTGGAAGTTGAACAAACTCATCACCATCTAGGCTACTAATCTCCAATCCAGACACTATGTGAGTTTTGACTTGTTTTTAATCTCCCATGGTTCTTAGAAGTATATCAGTCTTTCTTCCATTCACTTTCAGCTCAGACATCAACGCTTCAGTACAGAAAGTATCTGAACTTCCTGGGTCGGGAAAGGCGTACATTTTGACCAGTTGTGTACCTTTAGTAGTCTTAACTTGTACAGGAACAATTGACAAAGTACACTCAGTCTCATAGGTATCCTCGTCTCCACCTGTGTCTTTATTTGCACAGACTAGTTAACTTGTAACAGATAGTCTTTCACAGTTATCCATTTTGACTTTCTCAAGACAAGCAGTTTCCTTTGACTTCATATGCAGTATGGTTGGATGTGGCAAAGAACATTCACTGCAGCTCATTCTGTCTTTGCATTGTTTGCTCATGTGCCCATGCTTTAAACAGCCAAAACACAATCATTTGGTTTGCAAAAAGTCAGTTTTCTCTTGCTGTGTCTTACTTATCAATCTTTTACAGGATTCCAAGTTGTGTTGCAGTCCTTTACAAAAAAGACATGGCCTTTTCTGGCTGCTGGCATGTTTATTTTGCGATCTTTGAACTGCAAGTTTGTCATCATCTTCAACCCTTTTGTCAACTGGTAAAGCACTAGTTGTGAAGACCCTTTTTGTTACAGCCTTTTTATAAGCGCTTGCTTCTGCTTGTGATTTTGCTTGTCCTTTAGCTGTTGAACTTTCCTTTATGTCTCCAAACACTGGATGGAGAGAAATCCTTGTCTTCTTGTCAACAAAATCCACTAAATCTTTGAATTTCACTCTTGCATTTCGCTTCTCTTGAATATCACATGCCACTGATCGCCATTTTTCTCTTAATTTGAATGGAAGTTTCACCACGATGGCTTTCAGATTTGCTGCATTATCCATCTCTTCCATGTAACTTATATCTGACATTGTTTCTGTCAGGATGCTGCAATGCAATGAAAAGGATTGAAGTGCTTCTCCATCTTCAGGTCTGATAGAGGGCCAGTGTAGAGCTTTGTTCACATATGCGTCTGCAATCTGATACTCATTTCCAAAATGCTCTCTCAAAAGTTGCTTTGCCTTAACATAGCCTTCTGCTGGATTCA
The DNA here is from genome assembly GCA_037194245.1 of Opsariichthys bidens. Taxonomy (NCBI): domain Eukaryota; kingdom Metazoa; phylum Chordata; class Actinopteri; order Cypriniformes; family Xenocyprididae; genus Opsariichthys; species Opsariichthys bidens. The sequence goes on along the minus strand of CM074285.1, from coordinate 6,094,292 downwards.
TATGTAGACAGCTACAAACCAGTTCCTTAGGCTTTCCAGTCATGTACTGTTCCATGAAGTACAAACGGTCTTTATCATTATCGGTACGATCGTCTACACCATGTTCGAAGGCCCGAATGAACAGCTTCAGTGATGTTGGCTTGTCGCTCCATGGCATTGCATAATGGACCAACTACATTTCCCTCTCTACCTGTAGAAGGCTCATTTGGGATGGAGTTATTTTACTGTGGCCTAAGAGGTTGAAAAACATTATCAAGCAGTCGTTCCTGTTTCAGTACATCTTCACGAGGCATTATGCTACCTGTTTCCAGATCCATTTCCTTGTGACTTACTGCAGATGACCAACAGCTTTCATACTGCTTAATAACTTTAATCTTAGCATCTGACACTGCAAGGGCAACTTCTAGCTCAAATTCTTCTCTTTTAGCTTTTAGTTCAGCCTCTTGTCGTTCAATAGCTTGTTTCTTCTTCAATGCAGTATGTTTAACAAGCAGTGCAGCTCTTTCTGCTTCAGCAGATATTCGTGCAGAAGTCGTCGTAGAAGCTATAGATCTGCCATATACTGACCCATGTTTCTTATGCTTCTTACTGGAAGACACTGATTCAGAGGAAATGCTATCATCACACTGTATTGCTTGCTGAGTGTTTTCTGCAACCCGTTTCATCCACATTTTGACTACATTAATAAATCTTTCACATGAGCTGACTCATAGTTCAAACCAGGTATGCTGGTCCTTTGCATAATCTTCATCAGACAAACTCCTCAACAGCATGATTCAGCTGACAGAAATCTTTATACAAAATTTTGTACTCCGTTTCCAGTTTAACTCGAACAATGTCAATATGTGCAGAATCATCCATAAGTTGTTCAATTTCCTTAGATTTGCTTGTGAGCTGAGCAAGCTTAGCTTTCCTTGACTGCAAAAGCCTTTGAATTTTTTCTTTCTCCGTCATTTTTATTGGCCTTTTAGCACTAGTGCAATCCTCATTTATCTTCGTACTTTCATCCATTCTTTACTTTAAAACATCCAAACGAAAGATTAATTGTCCTTATATTATTTACTGAACTGTGTAGTATCACGTTTAATTATTTTTATTTTTATTTTTTTTACCTCAGTAATCTTCTCCGCAGAAACTGTGCCACTAGATCGCGGGTAGACAAGGCCGCGCTTCTGAGGTAATCCTTGAACGTCCTTTTCCAACGAAACTCCACACAACATGTACTGCAAGATCCACTGTTCCGTAAAACATTAATATATCTTCATGTCAAACACGTCCTTATCCTTCAGGAGTTAGTTTTCTTTACTAATGTGAGTGCGCATTTAGTTTCAATTTGGATTTCACCAGCAGCGTGTCCAATAAAACAATTCACGTAGTCTGTTTTCTGATATATATCTTTCTTTAATATTGATTGTTAGTTAAATAAAACAAATAAAATTAAGAAACCAAAATATGATCTTAAATCTTCAATATCACGGATGCAGTAAAGAAAACTGTCCGACTCCACTGTATTCCAAAGAGCGCACTCCCGCCCAAGCTTCACAGTTGTGATTCTTAAAGAGCCAGTACACAATTTTAACATTTTACATGTTTTAACATAATATTTATCCAAATGATAAACACAAACAAAGTAAACTCACAAATGAAGCCAACTCAAACAAAAATATTCAAAAACTGAATCGAATCAAAATAGGCTCCTACAATGGTCTTCTGGACAGCTGTCAGATCAGCAGTCTTCCCCATGATTGTGTAGCCTAGTGCAGTGGTTCCCAAAGTGGGGGTCGCGACCCCTGCTGAGATGATTTCTATTTTTTTTTTAAAGTGGAAAAAATATATAGGCCCTATATATTTTTGTTGCAATTAATTTAATTCAATACTTATTAAATGGTGTTAGCAGAAAAGTCTGATTAAAAAAATATATAATGTATATTTTTTAATTAAATTTGTAATTTTGTCCCAGACATTATACTAGATTACGTCAGCGTCAATCACAATCAAATTGCGTACATCACGCGCTGTTGTTTGCTAAAGCTAAAGGTGTTTGGAGGCTACAAACAAATAATACCTGCTTTAAAATGAGACGGTGGTTCATATCCACAACAGAATAAACGATTTACAGGTGAGGCCGCGGAGATCAGGGAGGTGATTGTAAACGAAGGACATCGTTTTGATGTGTAAAACTGACATTGATATTGCATTATATGTGTGACGCTGAGAGAAATGAGGAAGAATTATTTAGCATTACACAGAAACACTTTCGAGGTGGGCGGGGGGGTCGCGGAGCAGCAGCCCATTTATCATGGGGGTCGCGGGCTAAAAAGTTTGGGAACCCCTGGCCTAGTGAACCAAACAGAGATCATTTTGAAGGCACAGGAAACCTTTGCAGTTGTTTTGAGTTGATTAGCTGATTGGTATGTCACCATATTCTAATTTGTTGAGAGTGAATTGGTGGGTTTTTGTTAAATGAGAACCATTGAGCTTATTTAATGCACAAGTTTCACAATTTGAGTTGAAATGCCAGAGGTGGGAGTAAGTCACCCATGTGCAAGAAACAGGTCTCAAGTCTTAACCTTCAAGTCTCAAGCAAGTCCAAGTCAATTTTTGTGAAAGTCGAGTCAAGTCACTGCTTTTTGTCGAGCAATTCAAGTCAAGTTGTAGCTTGGGTCAAACAAGTCACTGGCAAGTCATACAAATATTTATTTAAATGAATTTATATATTAAAATAAATTAAAAATACAGCAGTTATTGACTATGGGGGTTTTATTTGCATAAAAAACACTATGCATTTCTACTCAAAAGGTGTCCACATACAGCTGAGTTATTAATACAGTAAAAAATAAATTTAAAAAAAAACTACATGGCCTAAAATGTAACTGAAATTAGGCCAACATAAAAGCGTGAAAAGTATTTAGGTACAGCTGTTTCGATATTGCAAACATTGCAAAAGACCATTAAAAAGTGTTAAACAATTCAACAAGTACAATGGTTTCTATGCCACCAAATGGCATTCTTCAAACAGGCATCAACTTTATGGGACATGAATACATCCTTAAGTTAGATTGTTCCTTTTTAACAGAAGACATAAAAACATTAATAATTGAACTGAATCAATAATCGATATGACTATTATACATTATTAATCTGTCCGTGTGTTGTGTGTGAGAGAGGATTTGATTAAGTGTGATTCATTTAATATTTTGTGAGTGAATATGTATGTGCGTGTATGAGTGAAAAGTGTGTTGTTTGTTTCCAGGTGCATGGTTGTGCTTGCAAGTTTGAGGGTTTGTTTTGTTTGTTTTTGTTTGTGTATGCATGGTTCGCAAGTCTGTACATTTTGTGTGTGTATACAATATATTTATGTGCATCCCCATAAACTATCCATAGGCTTCACTCTGTAGACACTGTACACATGCATTTACTATGTGCTATTGTAAAAAGCTGACATTTCCTTATAAACAGTGAATAATCATTTACAATTCATTGCACTTGCAAAAAATTTTTTATTATTTTCTCTTGCCTTTGTTGTTTGATTATCTTCAATGACAGCATTGGTTGCTGTCACTTTAAGGGCTGCATAACGCGAATCTCACTGTCTCACAACTCTTTACTTTCGTTTAAGACTATTTAACTCATTCAAGGCTGCTCTGAGGATAATCGACAACTGACATTTTTGGCCTTATTGTGTATAATTGTTCGTTCAAGCATGACAGAACTCGATACTGGTGTGCATCTTTCTGTGTGTCTTGTGTGTGACAGGACATTCAAAACAGTGTGTTCTCTTCTCTTTTTACATTTTTTAAATGGTTTAAAAGCATTTGCATGAATAATAACGAAATCATACAGGGAGTGCAGAATTATTAGGCAAATGAGTATTTTGACCACATCATCCTCGTTATGCATGTTGTCTTACTCCAAGCTGTATAGGCTGGAAAGCCTACTACCAATTAAGCATATTAGGTGATGTGCATCTCTGTAATGAGAAGGGGTGTGGTCTAATGACATCAACACCCTATATCAGGTGTGCATAATTATTAGGCAACTTCCTTTCCTTTGGCAAAATGAGTCAAAAGAAGGACTTGACAGGCTCAGAAAAGTCAAAAATAGTGAGATATATTGCAGAGGGATGCAGAAGTCTTAAAATAGCCAAGCTTCTGAAGCGCGATCATCGAACAATCAAGCGTTTCATTCAAAATAGTCAACAGGGTCGCAAGAAGCGTGTGGAAAAACCAAGGCGCAAAATAACTGCCCGTGAACTGAGAAAAGTCAAGCGTGCAGCTGCCAAGATGCCACTTGCCACCAGTTTGGCCATATTTCAGAGCTGCAACATCACTGGAGTGCCCAAAAGCACAAGGTGTGCAATACTCAGAGACATGGCCAAGGTAAGAAAGGCAGAAAGTTGACCACCACTGAACAAGACACACAAGCTGAAACGTCAAGACTGGGCCAAGAAATATCTCAAGACTGATTTTTCTAAGGTTTTATGGACTGATGAAATGAGAGTGAGTCTTGATGGGCCAGATGGATGGGCCCGTGGCTGGATTGGTAAAGGGCAGAGAGCTCCAGTCCGACTCAGACGCCAGCAAGGTGGAGGTGGAGTACTGGTTTGGGCTGGTATCATCAAAGATGAGCTTGTGGGGCCTTTTCGGGTTGAGGATGGAGTCAAGCTCAACTCCCAGTCCTACTGCCAGTTTCTGGAAGACACCTTCTTCAAGCAGTGGTACAGGAAGAAGTCTACATCCTTCAAGAAAAACATGATTTTCATGCAGGACAATGCTCCATCACACGCGTCCAAGTACTCCACAGCGTGGCTGGCAAGAAAGGGTATAAAAGAAGAAAATCTAATGATATGGCCTCCTTGTTCACCTGATCTGAACCCCATTGAGAACCTGTGGTCCATCATCAAATGTGCGATTTACAAGGAGGGAAAACAGTACACCTCTCTGAACAGTGTCTGGGAGGCTGTGGTTGCTGCTGCACGCAATGTTGATGGTGAACAGATCAAAACACTGACAGAATCCATGGATGGCAGGCTTTTGAGTGTCCTTGCAAAGAAAGGTGGCTATATTGGTCACTTGATTTGTTTTTGTTTGGTTTTTGAATGTCAGAAATGTATATTTGTGAATGTTGAGATGTTATATTGGTTTCACTGGTAAAAAATAAATAATTGAAATGGGTATAAATTTGTTTTTTGTTAAGGTGCCTAATAATTATGCACACTAATAGTCACCTGCACACACAGATATCCCCCTAAAATAGCTAAAACTAAAAACTAAAACTTCCAAAAATATTCAGCTTTGATATTAATGAGTTTTTTGTGTTCATTGAGAACATGGTTGTTGTTCAATAATAAAATTAATCCTCAAAAATACAACTTGCCTAATAATTCTGCACTCCCTGTACATTGTAATGCTAGCCAAAGGATGACAGAAAAAAACGGATGATTGATTAATGGTTAATTGCGTAAAATATTTTTAACTCGTTAAACTGGGGGGAAAAAATTAATCCCATGCATGATAGCACTGATTTTAACCCAATTTTCTGTTTAATGAACACAAAACTAATTCAAAGTCAACTCTTTAATGTCTAAAACATTAAATCTATCACAACTAGAATAACCTTTTGACTAGCCAAGACGTTAGCATTAGCTGAAAACAGCGGGACTGACTTCGTCACTTACTATTTTTTTGGGGATTTGAATTGTCAAATGAAATTTGAAGTGGTGGTTGTATCACATGTCTTCGTATTGGAGGCCTTGCATACTGCAAGATGTGGCGCCTGTTCAGTCACGACTGTCCATGCTCTTACGATCTCTCTGCTTGCCTACTGCATCACGTGGTTAGGTTGCCGTGAGTTCAAAACCAGATGTTTATTAAACAAAAGACTTTTTTAGGTCATTTCACTCAAGGCCGAGTCAAGTCTCAAGTCACGAATATCAAGACAAAGTCAAGTTTTTTATTAATATTTGTCAAGCAAGTCTCAAGTCCTAAAATTTGCGACTTAAGTCGAAGTCGAGTCAAGTCGTGACTCAATTCCTCCACCTCTGTGAATTACTGAAATAAATCAACTTTTCCACAACATTCTAATTTATTGAGACCATGGACCAAAAATTTCAACGTTCTGGTCCCCGAGCCACTTAGTTATCACTTTTGCCTTATGGCACGGTGCTCCATCGTGCTGGAAAATGCATTGTTCTTCACCAAACTGTTGTTGGATTGTTGGAAGAAGTTGCTGTTGGAGGGTGTTTTGGTAACATTCTTTATTCATGGCTGTGTTTTGGGGCAGAATTATGAGTGTGCAATCCCTTGGATGAGAAGCAACCCCACACATGAATGGTCTCAGGATGCTTTACTGTTAGCATGACACAGGACTGATGGTAGCGCTCACCTTTTTTTCTCCTGACAAGCCTTTTTCCAGATGCCCCAAACCATCGGAAAGGGGCTTCATCGGAGAATATGACTTTGTCCCAGTCCTCAGCAGTCCATTCACGATACTTTCTGCAGAAGATCAATCTGTCCCTGATGTTTTTTTGGAGAGAAGTGGCTTCTTTGCTGCCCTTCTTGACACCAGGCCATCTTCCAAAAGTATTGGCCTCACTGTGCGTGCAGATGCGCTCACACCTGCCTGCTGCCATTCCTGAGCAAGCTCTGCACTGGTGGCACTCCGATCCCGCAGCTGAATCCTCTTTAGGAGATGATCCTGGCACTTGCTGAACTTTTTTTGGATGCCCTGAAGCCTTCTTTACAAGAATTGAACCCCTTTCCTTGAAGTTGATGATCCTATAAATTGTTGATTTAGGTGCAATCTTAGTAGCCACAATATCCTTGCCTCTGAAGCCATTTTTATGCAACACAATGATGGCTGCACACATTTCTTTGCAGGTCACCATGGTTAACAATGGAAGAATGAGGATTTCAAGCACCCTCCTTTTAACATGTCAAGTCTGCCATTCTAAACCAATCAGCCTGACATAATGATCTCCAGCCTTGTGCTCATCAACATTCTCACCTGAGTTAACAAGACGATTACTGAAATGATCTCAGCAGGTCCTTTAATGACAGCAATGAAATGCAGTGGAAAGGTTTTTTTGCGATTAAGTTAATTTTCATGGCAAAGAAGGACTATGCAATTCATCTGATCACTCTTCATAACATTCTAGAGTGTATGCAAATTGCTATTATAAAAACTTAAGCAGCAACTTTTCCAATTTCCAATATTTATGTAATTCTCAAAACTTTTGGCCACGACTTTATATTCTCGACAGGTATGCCCCCGTTGCATTTTTTGTTTGCAATTCTTATTGAACAGCTAGCTGAAGTATTAGGCGACACCCAGAGATTTGTCCTGTAAACATTAAAGGTCTTTCCAGACGTTTCTCCACTCTAGAATAGATCTTTGACTCTCACACTATGGTTGTGACCTAAATTACAGGAATATTTGTAAAGCATATTTATATATTTATATACACTACTAGTAATCTAGAGATGTCTGATACACATGAAAAAAATTAGCTATATTATTTGGTATGATAATTGCCAAGAGGCTGATTTTACAAATGTGGAAAATGTCTTGGTTACGACTGTAACCTTAGTTCCCTGAAGAGGGAGCCAGATGTTGCGTCGAGAGTTTGACGCAATTGGAACGCTCTGCGTGAATGCGTCGTTAAGCACTTGTGAAATCAGTCCAATGGCGTGACGGAAGGAGGGTGACGTCATGACCAGGAGGCTATAAAGCACAACCAGACCAAACAATGTCAGCTTCTGATATGCCGAAGCAAGTCGATCACAGGCATGCCGGAAGTATGGAGGGTAACGCAGCATCTCGTTCCCTCTTCAGGGAACTAAGGTTACAGTCGTAACCGAGAAGTTCCCTATCAAGGGAACTCACTCTGCTTCGAGAGTTTGACGCAATGGGAATGACTATACCCACGCAGCCATACTGACCAGTGCCTGTCTTGTGTGAATTCAGCGAGCACACCTAAGACAAACAACTGGGCCATACTCCTGATCAGACACACCACGAAGGAAACACCAGTGGAGTTCTCCCCAAAGACACCACTCAAAAGGTGTGTGGTAAGCAGCTAGGCCGCCACATAACCTTTGGAGTGGAGGGGGATAATCCTACAGAGAATAAATTCAGCAGAATTCACAGCACCGTACCAACTGGGCATAACTGGATCCAGCTGACGATTTATGCCAGTTTCCTTGTGCAGGGAGCTCTGGAGTAGCGTGGTCTCACAACCTCAGTTGGGAGACCCGAGTCTATGAGTTTGGCACCCTCAGAGGCCACACTCCACAACGCCACTCTCCAGACCTCCCAGGAGTAAAACAATCAGGGAAAAGTGTACAGACACAGCCTCAGCCACATCTTCACCTCCATATGAGCTCCACCACCTCAGGGTGGAGTCTCCATTCCCCGGGCCTCAGCCCGTGCCTCGACAGGATGTCTGCTCCCAAATTCTGGACCCCAGGGATATAAGCTGCCCTGAGTAAAAGCAGCTTCCCCTGGGACCACAGGATGATTTGTTGCACCAGTTGCAGAGTGGACGTGAATGCAAACCCCCCTGGTGACTCATTTAGGCGACCACCGATTTGTTGTCTAACCGGATGAACACATGGTGACATGGTTTCCCCTCGGAGAAAACCCCTTGGTCCTGAGCCACCACTGCAGAAATCTCATGTACAACAGGCCAAATGTATCACATTGGACGCTGCTGCCATCAGACCCAACAGTCTTTGAACTGTTTCACAGTGAGTGACTGGCCTAGCTTTATTCTGTTTACGGTAGAAAGAATAGGTTCTGTGCGAGCAGGCGAAAGCTGCACCCGCATTGCAACAGAGTTCCAAACCACACCCAGAAAAATGGTCCTCTGTACTGGAGAAAGCACACTTTTCTCAGCGTTCAACCTCAACCGCAACTTTCTTATGTGAGCGAGAGCGACATCTCGATGACGAACCGCCAGCTGACGCAGCTGAGCTAGAATTAGCCAGTTGTCGATGTAATTGAGAACACGAATGCCCTGCGGAGCCAGCGCTGCGTCCATACATTTGGTGAAAGTGCAGGGTGATCAAGCTAGACCAAACGGAAGAAACTGCTATTGGTAAGCTTCGCCCCCCCCAAAAGCGAACCTTAGGTACTTCCTGTGTTTGCGGAAGATGGATAAATGGAAGTATGCGTCCTTGAGATCTATTGTGACGGACCAGTCCTCAGACTTGATCTGTGACAAGATCTGTCTCCAGGTTAGCATTTTGAATCTGAGCTTCATAACTGACTGGTTCAGAAGACGCAGATCCAAAATGGGACACAACCACCCATCATTCTTTGGAACGATAAAATACTGTTTATGTCAGGCGGAAGTACATGCTTTAAGGCTTCCTTCCCCAACAAAGTTTTTACCTCCTGTTCCATTACCAGAGCCTGCCTGGGGTCCATCACTACTGGCGGGGCCCCCATAAATCGGGCGGGTGGGTGCGACATGAACTGGGTGGCAATCCTGCTTCTGATTGTATGCAGGACCCAATGAGAAATATCTGGCAGTAGCTCACGCTGCCAGAAATTCTACTAAGCGAACCGGCCTCTCAAGGCTGGCCTCTGGTGCTCCCCGAACGATCAATTCGATGCCCTGTAATGGCGAACTGGCAGGAAGAACCAAGCTGACTGCTCTGGGACCCCCTTGAGAGGGAGCAAGCATTCCAGCACCGCTATCAGGCGGACACTGAGATATGGGTTCGCTTGAGACCCCTGCGCCCTGAAGCACACGAGGTGGCAGGGTTGGCAGAATGGCCCCCTGAGGGCACCGAGGAAAAAATGGGCACCGTATGATGAGGTGTTGACCACTTCTCCCTGGAGAGGACTGCCCTCGTGCAGCCTTCTTAGAGGTAAACATGGCCCTCAGGTCCATCTTACCCCAGAAGACTATTGTACCCAAGAGTACCAGCCTTTCAAGACTGGTCTCCGGCACAACTTGTGTAGCCAATACATGGAACCCTCATCAGAGGGGGCGAACATCTTAGTGCAACATTTCATGGGTCCCCCGGAAACCACTGCGTCCCGACGCACACGAGGTGGCAGGGTTGGCAGGATGGCCCCCTGATGGTACGGAAAGGAAACGGGCCCCGTAATGTGAGGTGTTAACCACTTCCCCCCCGGGAGGCCAAGAGAACCAGCTTCTCGAGACTGGTCTCTGGTTCTGCTCAGCAACCAATTTGGTGCCCTGAAGCGGCGAACCGGCAGGGAACAGCCGAACTGATTGCTTTGAGACCCTCCTCAGAGGGGCTCGCATCCCAGTGCCGCTACATTTCTGGGCGGACACTTAGATATGGGCTCGCTGGAGACCACTGCGTCACGACGCACACGAGTTGGTGGGGTTGGCAGAATGGCCCCTGAGGGCATTGAAGGGAGATGGGCACCATAAATGAGATGTAATCCATTTCCCCCCAGAAAGGATGCCTTCAGAGGTCTGACACCAGTGATGTCAAAGCCTTTTCGCTGAACCTGCCTTTGCAGTAACGACGGTCCTCAGAAACGTCTTACACAAAAGAGACCTCAGCTAATAATGCCGAAGGAAAAAAGGGCACCGTATGATGAGGTGTTATCCATTTCTCCCCGGGAATTCACCATTAAATTCTGAGGAAGAGTAGTAGACCAGTAGAACGGTCTGAAAGAAAAGGCTGACTACAGTGAATAAAACAAGCATCCAAAAATCAGATGAGTTTTATTCTTCTGACATGAGATACAAAAAGAATAAAACTGGTATAGTCTGCATGCAATCATAAGGAAAAGAGAGAAAGGGAAAGTCCCGTCTGCTCAGTTCCCTCTAAATATAAATATATATGTATATACATGAATTGCGGGCACATAATCTGCGTGCTGCCTCAGCAAACGCGAGGCCCGAGCCACATATTGCAGACACAAAATCTCCACGCTGCCTCAGCAAACGCGAGATCCGAGCCACAAATTGCAGACACATGCACATATCTTTTTGTATTGTACACAATCATTGTTACCAATGTCATTCTTATGAGTCATAGGGGTAACAGATATTTTATTTTAATATATAGCCATAGGATTAAGTGACTATACAACATTTATGAATTTGTATCCAGCTTAAGCATTACCTGTCCAGTTAAAAGATAATTTGTCTTTTTATGGATCTGTCCCTCAAATGTTCTGCTGTTTTTTTATAGGTTCTTTTGTTTTTATTATAATAATCGATTCTTTTTTCTTATTCTTTTTCCCTAGTCTTTGTTCTTTGAAAAAGAAAAAGCACTAAAATAATTTTTTTTTAAAGTCAATGCGATTTTTGGAGATTATTCATGTAGACATAGCAAGTTATGTCTTAAGTAAATGTATGCAGTTGAGAAAGAAAATGCATGTGTAACAGTATATTGGATCTTTGAATTAGCTCTTAAAGTGACAGCATTTAATATACCTCCTGTCTGTCATTAATGATAGTCAAGTCATCTTTATTTATATAGCTTATTCTATATATTATTGATTCATTCCATTGCAAATATCAATAGTTATTAGTCTAGTTAATTTAGGTATAGCAGCACTGCAGAAAACAGTGACGTAATCGTCCAGCTCAGCTCAGTTCGCATACAACGGCGCCAAATGCAGGCATATCAAAAACACTGCTGAATATCAAGCAAGTGTCCCCAACTTAAGCAAACCAAAGGCAACAGCGGCAAGGAACCAAAACAAATCCAACAAATTGAAAAAAAAACCTTGGGAGAAACCAGGCTTAGTCGGGGGCCAAGTTCTCCTCTTGCCAACAGTGAACACTTGTCCTGATGACAAATGTATGTAGATGAGCCTTGTCTTTTCCTATGTTAGTTAACTAGTATTAGTTTTTGCTAAAGTATCAATCATTTTGATATTTCAGTATTTAAAATTACTCGTTGTGAAATAAAACTGATCATATCACCCACCAACAATCGTGTTCAATAATCGTGATTTCAATATTGACCAAAATAATCGTGATTATGATTTTTGCCATAATCGAGCAGCCCTACTCTTTTATTTATTAGTATTGTAATCACAGTAATTAATCAGTTATTAGAACTTGCATGACATTTCAGCTTTTCCCATTCACTTGGATGTGTTTCTTAAATGCTCATTTTCATGTGCCACCTCAATCAAGTGAAAGTGAAACCGCACACATACAGCATATTAGGACAAGAGGTTTGTCTGTCATGTAAATGTCATGTCTATGATTGATCTTCTGATGTCTGGATGAATTGCACCTGTTCATTTATAGATCACATCAGAGGGAGGACCGCAGCCCCAGTCAAACATCCTCTTCTCTCTCTCCCATGACCACATTGCCTCTGTCAACAGCTTTGGTCACGTTCAGGGTCTGTCGGTGGGCAACATGACTGTAACTGGCGTGGTTCAGGCCATCGATACGGAAACAGGCAAACTAGTGGTGGTGTCAAAGGTGATGCTCTACAAACAACACATCTGATCTGAGCCATATTGATCTGTGTGGTAAATAAGTTAAAGGGATAGTTCACCCAAAAATGGAAATTGTCATCAGATACTCTTCTTCATGTTGTTCCAAACCCAAAAGACTTTCATTCATCTCTGAAAGACGACTTCATTGTCCCTCTATTGAAAGTCCTTTGTAAAATAAATCCAAAAGAAACGAGCTGTTTAATCCAATCTTCTGTTTAACCTTCTGAAGAGACACAATCATTTTGTATGATGAACAGAATTGGGGGTGAACAGACTTTCTTTTTCTTTTTCTTTTTTTTTTTGAGTTACATGGGAGTAAGTATTTGATGACAGAATTTTCAGTTTTGGGTGAACTAACCTTTTAAATATTGTTATTGACAGGATCAAGTGGATGTTGAGGTGGTGCAGCTGAAGGCAATTAGAATCAGAACTCCCATCACCAGAATGAAGATGGGAACATTGGTAAGTCCACTATAATTGTATTCCAAGTTGTGCTCCAAGTTTTTGTCTAAAGAGTATTTCGGCTTGTTACAAAGTTTTGGTTTCTTGCTGCAGATGCCGGTGTATGTAATGGGCCTGAGCAGCAGTCAGACACCCTTCTCTTTTGGGAATGCTCTTCCTGGACTGACCTTTCACTGGTCTGTGACTAAGAGAGACATTCTGGAAGTTCACACACGCCATGCAGAGGTCAGAAAGAAACACTTTCTTTGCTGTACAGTGCTTGTTTTCTCTATTCTTAGTCGATTTTAAAGTGCCCCTATTATGCTTTTCGAATATTACCTTTCACGCAATGTGTAATATAGCTGTTTATGTAAACGAGCTGCAAAGTTGTGAAGCTGAAAGTGCACAATAAATAAAGTTATTGTCTCTCAAAAGAAAGAATCAAATCTAAACCACCTAAAGAAGGAATTTGAACCCCATTTCCATTATGTCCACATGAGTAACACATTTGTCTAATGCCTGCTTATGGTCTTCATTGGCTGCCCTTGAACATCTACTTTGACCCACCCTCAAAATCTGTAGCTGGTTCGTGTTGTGTACACGTCGAGAAGACACCGTTTTCTGCTCTGCATATTCTTTGCAAACACTTCCAAATGATGAGGATGTGAAGAGTTAGTGGTTAAAATTACCACAGCAATACAACATCAGTATATCCTTTTGATGATTGCTTCTAAGTCTTTGCGAGGTCTAAATAGGATTTACAAAACACCATTAAAGAAGTACAGTACCCACTGTATTTGGACCAACTTGCTCCTCTGAATCACAACATGGAAGTATGATTTATTATTAATGTGCATATATATTCTATCGGGTGTTCAAAATACATTGTTTTGTGTTTTATATTGTGTTGGTCTCTGGCTAACTCACGCTATTCCTGTCTTTCTGAAGTAGTTTTGCTAATAACCTGTTGGCCACTATTACCTAAAACTGTGTCCATTGTTCTGACTACTTTGAATAATGATAAAGGCTGGAGCAAGATTTGTCTTACAAACTTTAATGTTGCATTCACGTCATTCAGCTAACGGCTAACATATGCGCTTCCCGCATGTGCACCGCATTGAATTAGAAATATACACATCAGTTTGTTTATGGACATACACTTAATGATGATGTAGAGGTATTACAGTTGCAACATCTCATGTATGTCAAACTTTAGCGTATCACTGAGAAATTCCCTGCTAAAGTCGGTCTTGAGATGGAGGTTTAGGTTGAAGAACTAGTTCTTTTAATGTTTCATCATCGGACTCAAGATCGGATTGATATGCAGGCATGAAAATCCCTCACCTTTCGGCGAAATTCGCCGTTTTGAAACCAAAATAGGTGACCTACGTGAATCGTGTAGATTCGATGAGAAAACTTTTTTTTGGCGCGGGGGGGGTCGTCATATCCAGTGAACTGCGATTCAGTGGATTGCGAACATGTGCGCGTGCCAGAAGGGAGCGCAAGATTCAGTGAACTGCGATTCAGTGAATTGCGAACTAGGTTCTTCCCCCAAATAGCAAGTGAGGGATGATTGACAGATGCGTAAAGCCTATCATTAAAAAGAGACTGAAAATCGACACCAATAAAGATTCCCGCTCGATCCCCCTTCCACTCGCGCCTTTTGACTGACGAACAGTAGGCGACTAATCGCGGTACTTCTGACTCCTGAAGGTAAACGGCCTGGGTTCGATGTGGAAAGGTGAAATATTGTTTTGAGTTAACTTAATCCTCTGGATTCGATGATCACACGGATCGCATGGATTATCTTAAAATACTCCGTCATTTATGTTTCCTCAGATAAGAGGAAGACATCAACAAGCCATGCAAATTATAAAATGCTCAAGTAATGCTGAACAATAAATCTTAATAAATTTGAAATCGCTATGGCTTAGTGATTATGAAAGTGCTGTGATTTCTGAATTACATAACATTGTATTGGCTGTCAATCATGCTGGAAGAGTTCAGTTACAGCATGTCCACCATCTCTTGTGGGGGTTATGCATTAAGCCATTTGTGGTGCCCCTACCACACTGTGCCTCATATACTGTAAATGTTAGACCCAGTGACGGGCTGGCATGAAATGGCTTGCATAATACTTAGTAAGGAGGCCATAATAATTTTTGACTCATGGCTAGTTTCTCCAGCTCTCCGCAGGTTGGCAAAAAAGCATCTCAAAATGCATCAGATTGATGCTTTAAAATATGGAATATTTAAATTTTTCTTCCGGGGGAGCATGCTCCCGGACCCCCCTAGAGGAGTAATATCCTTCTCACCTTTTTCACCCCTCACCCGTTTTCATGCCTGGATATGGTAAAATCAACGCCATAATTACGGTCTTTACACTTTGTGCAATCACTGAGTTTTAGGAAGCCTCCGGAACTGAAGTTTAGGCATTTTGTTTCCGCACGTGCTGTAAGCGGTAGAACAGTCTCTACAGACTGGGCCGTCTGGCCAATCAGAGCAGAATAGCTTGCGGAAAGAAGGTTAGCAAGACTGAATCAACGACTGAGTCGTTTGAGAATCATTGAAAAATGTGATGTTATATATTATGCGAACGTGAAAGTGTTTTTTGACCTTTGATGCATCTAAACTTATTGTAGGCAGAGGTGGGTAGAAATGAAGTACATTTACTCTATTAAATTTACTTGAGTGGTTTGTTTTTTTGGAAAATTTGTACTTTTTGTACTTTTAAAAGTAGATTTAAATGTGGGTTTTTACTTTAACTTGAGTACATTTCTAATGAAAAAGCTGTACTTTTGCTTTGCTACTCTGGGCGACATTCCTCTTTTTACTTTATTTTAATGCAATACTGATACTCTGATTTGGGTTATCACATCAAAAACCGCTGGAAACACCAAGATGTACATAATTTCTAAAAATGCACATAAAAACTTTAGCTCATTTGAGTTGGATACATTTCCTATCCGATGAGAGAACATGCGCATAATCTAGGATGGAAACATCTTTATGGAATGAATTCCTCAATGCGCCAAATTTTTTTTTTTTAAATCACGTGCGGTGAGATGCCATAACTGTACTAACCAGGGGAAAATCTTGTTGCAAAGCATCTGGAATGCTATTTTGGTCAGTCAACCACATTCATCAATGTGGTTTGGTATGATTCCTCCCAGAACTGTCTTACTTGACACGTTCCCAAACAGCAGCATCCGCCTCTGAAACCAAAATAACACATTTATTGCATTTCATTTGGGGGCTCTGAGATACAAATAATTAACTAAAATTAATATATACAGTGGCTTGTCCTATGTTTCGTAATGATTTTTAACACCAGTTTATCAGGAAGTGATGATTTTGTTCTCTTTGACTCACTGGATAGAAACATTTCGCAAATGTTTTACGCGATATTGCAATTTTGCGCCCAAGTTAAATTTGCTACTTTGGATGGAAACATAGCTAGTGATGAGCGCAGCGTGTTACTCCAAAGTGAATATTCTTCAACTCGAGGCGACAGGCAAAAAAAGTAGAGCACTCAGTGATTGAGCATGAAAAAGACGTTCATTACGCTGCTAATGTTTTTTTTTTTTAATGTGTCGCTCCCATTGAAGACAACTGGAAAAGTACGCTAGCCACTGGAAAAGTTTTGGTGGACACACGGCCTAACTTTAACTTAGTTAGGGCTGTAATCTTGGTATTTTTCCAAGTTTTGATGCTATTTGTTGTATATCAAAATATTTTTGCATCTGATCTGATGGATTTAAAAGGGTGAAAAGAAAAAGGGCATGATCTGGATGGAGCAGCTGTTCCTAATGTACACACAAATTAGTTTCTGCGAAAGTAAAATGAGGTAAAATGAGTTAAAATGAATAATCTAGACATTTTTAAAATAAATAAATAAATGAACACGAAAAGAACATTTTAATATTAAATTTACTTAAAGGGTACCACGATGAAAATTGAAATTTAAAAGTATGAAAATGATACAAAGATATGAGGTTGTATTCACAAAGGTGAATTCTATGAAGAACAGTGAAACACATCACACATAACCTGGAACAAGTGACAGGTTTATTAGTTTGCTTGTACACCTTTCTGTGGTGAACCTTCACCGCTTAAATTTAACACTCTGGGGTCTGAGGATTATTGGGGCCTAGTTTTGTCATACCTTGACATTTTGTGCTTTTTCAGTTGTTTATTAATGGCAAAAGTGTCATTGCATTGTATTCAGCTTGGACTAGGCTACTTGTGAGCAAGATGTATGTACATGTTTGTATTTTTGAGAGAATAACATTTCTGCGTGGTAACTGAAAAAACTGGAAAGATTTTGTCACTGAAATAAGGTCACAAAACAAATACTAAATATTTGTCCACATGACTTCTGGGCTCTGCCATGAAGACTCAAATGTTACTTCACTGAGTTTAGATCTAACCAATCATTATCTAACACTTGGAGCATATACAATCGGTATTTTCACATGTCTAAGTTTGCACATGCTGATGTCAACCTTCACCTCCATCCTCCCCACCACCACCAGGATGGTCCCTGTCCATACCTCCGGGGGGTCGGCCAAGCCCTTGCCTTCACCTTTAGCTGCCAAGCGTTTTATACAAAGAAAGCAAGGTCGAGAATTCAAGATTTTGCATACCATTACCATGCTTTGCGTTTAAGATGGAAGGAGGAGATATCTGAGAAGGAGATGGTACAGTCAATTTTGAGAAAGTGCAATCCTCGACTCGCAAGTTTGTTAAGGGGCACTGTAAAAGAGGTGAGTGAGCCTTACCCTTGCCAGAAGAGTCATGAGAAACACAGACTTGTGCATCAACTGGTTACCACTGCAGACACATCTCCAGAATATCAGTTCCGACTTAAACATTTGCTGAGAGAATGGCCCACTGTTTACACCAATGAAATAAGACACACTGATGTAGTTAAACACCGCATCATTACAACTGGTGAAGTGCCCATCCGCAAAAAACCATACCAAGTATCAGTTGAGAAACAACAATTCATTCGAATAAAAAATTAAGGTAATGCGTGGTCCTGGTTCCGAAGAAGGGAGGAGGTCAGCGATTCTGTATTGATTTTAGAGGTTTAAATTCAAAGACGTACCTGGACGGTTACCCCATGCCTCAAATACATGAGATCCTTGAGTCTCTACACGGAGCTGGTATTTTCAGTTCAGCCAATCTCAAAAGTGGGTATTGGCAAGTTGAAATGGAACCAGAGAGTATCTCCAAAACTGCTTTTACTACATCATCAGGACTATATGAATTTCTTAATTTACCTTTCGGCCTTAAAAACTATGCTGCCACGTTCCAACGATTGATGGAGTTAGTGCTGAAAGAAGTGAGGGGTAAGAGTTGTTTTGTATACATTGACGATGTGGTAGTTTACTCTAAGTCTGAGGAAGAACATCTTGTCCACCTAAGAACAGTCTTTCAGTGTCTAAGTCGAGCAGGTCTTACATTGAACCTCCAGAAGTGTAATTTGATGCAGAAATCTCTGACAACAAGCAACAAGTAAACATATATTATTATTATTAATAATAATAATAATAATAATAATATTGCATGAATACAAAATATATAAGTGATGTCATCTCCTTCTCTTCGATTGATTGGCCAGAGGAGGAGGTGTCAATCTAGAACTAGTGGACCAATGGTGACGCCTAAGGCCGCCCTAATTTACGTGAAATTCGAATTGCAACATTTGGAAAAAGCAAGAGCCAAACGTGGACAAGCATACAAAAGAGTAAAACATGAGCAGAAAATGTAAGAGCACAAAGTACACAGTAATAAATCCAAGGAAAACAACTTTTAAGAACACACAAACATGAGTTTAAAGTTTTGATTGATGCTTGTGATTTAAAAAATTTTTTTAAATGTGCTATTAATTTTTCTATTCACGCTTATTATATTTTGACCCGTGACCACGTTGTTTGCAATTCTGATCATTTTGCTTTTTTCTTTTCTTTTTTTTTAGTTTGTGAAATATGTTTTTATGTGTTTTTAAATTTGATTCACGCTTATTTTTTGATCCGTGACCGGAATACTATAGGTGGGAATTTTTTCGCACATAAAACTTGTTTAAATATACAGGTGCTGGTCATATAATTAGAATATCAAAAAGTTGATTTATTTCACTAATTACATTCAAAAAGTGAAACTTGTATATTATATTCATTCATTACACACAGACTGATATATTTCAAATGTTTATTTATTTTAATTTTGATGATTATCACTGACAACTAAAGAAAATCCCAAATTCAATGTCTCAGAAAATTAGAATATTACTTTAGACCAATACAAAGAAAGGATTTTTAGAAATCTTGGCCAACTGAAAAGTATGAACATATACAGCACTCAATACGTAGTTGGGGCTCCTTTTGCCTGAATTACTCCAGCAATGCGGCGTGGCATGGAGTCGATCAGTCTGTGGCACCGCTCAGGTGTTATGAGAGCCCAGGTTGCTCTGATAGTGGCCTTCAGCTCTTCTGCATTGTTGTGTCTGGCATATCGCATCTTCCTCTTCACAATAGCCCATAGATTTTCTATGGGGTTAAGGTTAGGCGAGTTTGCTGGCCAATTAAGAACCGGGATACCATGGTCCTTAAACCAGGTACTGGTTGCTTTTGCACTGTGTGCAGGTGCCAAGTCCTGTTGGAAAATGAAATCTGTATCTCCATAAAGTTGGTCAACAGCAGGAAGCATGAAGTGCTCTAAAACTTTGTGGTGTATATGGCTACGTTGACCTTGGAACTCAGAAAACACAGTGGACCTACATGAGCAGATGACATCGCACCCCAAGCCATCACTGACTGTGAAAACTTTACACTGGACCTCAAGCAACGTAGATTGTGTGCCTTTCCTCTCTTCCTTCAGGCTCTGGGACCCTGATTTCCAAAATAAATGCAAAATTTACTTTCATCAGAGAACTTGAAAACTTTGGACCCCTCAGCAGTAGTCCAATCCTTTTTGTCTTTAGCTCAGGCGAGACGCTTCTGACGCTATCTGTTGTTCAAGAGTGGCTTGACACAAGGAATGCGACAGCTGAAACCCATGTCTTGCATACGTCTGTGCGTAGTGGTTCTTGAAGCACTGACTTCAGCTTCAGTCCACTCTTTGTAAATCTCCCCCACATTTTTGAATGGGTTTTGTTTCACAATCCTCTCCAGGGTGTGGTTATCCCTATTGCTTAGACACTTTTTTTCTATCACATATTTTCCGTCCCTTCACCTCTCTATTAATGTGCTTGGACACAGAGGTCTGTGAACAGCCAGCCCCTTTTGCAATGACCTTTTGTGTCTTGCCCTCCTTGTGCGAGGCGACATTGGTCGTCTTTTGGACAACTGTCAAGTCCGTGGTCTCCCCATGAGCCTACAGACCTAGGGACCATTTAAAGGCCTTTGCAGGTGTTTTGAGTTAATTGGCTGATTAGAATGTGGCACCAGGTGTCTTCAATATTGAACCTTTACTATTAATAGTAAAGTTTAATATTCATTTGTTCATTCAATATTCAAAATCATATTTGGGATTTTCCTTAGTTGTCAGTTATAATCATCACAATTAAAAGAAGTAAACATTTGAAATTTATCAGTCTGTGTGTAATGAAAGAATATAACATACAAGTTTCACTTTTTGAATGTAATTGGTGAAATCAACTTTTTGATGATATTCTAATTATATGACCAGCACCTGTATAAGTGAACATCACTTACCTGGCATTCCAAGGTGTTTCTATGCACTGAAGAAACATTTTCCTGCTTCCAGTAAGTGGGTCTCATACACCAAGCATGTGTACGCACAAATTTGTATGTGAAATGTGCGCAAGAACAATTTTAAGATCAAATCACAATCCACCCAAAATTTAATTCTAATAAAAATCATTCTAAATTTGACAAAATATTGGACAACGAAATAACAACTGAAAGCACTCATACACAAAATGAAAAGCACTTATGACCTTGAGTTATATAAACTTCATAACTATAATTATATTGAAGTATGTTACATTAATTGTATTATATAATGCATATGTAAAATTATATAATAAAATGATTTAAATAATATAAGTTAATCTTAAATACATTTCACCATTTACAGTGATTAAGCTGCGAGGTTTCTCTAACGCAGATATACGCGTATGTACAGCTGGCTCATGAGAGGTCTGTAATCTGGGTCTGTATTAAAGGTGTTCGTTGTGAGAACTAGAGCATGTGAGCGAAGCATGTGAGCGAAGCATGTGAGCAGTGACATTCTGCTCTATGCCAGCGCTCTCCACTCAATCGCTCATGGGCCAAGTGATTGCTTCACTCATGTATTGCTCGCACTCACTGGTAAAACGACGTTTGCTCAAATCCCGTTCCGAGATGACATTTCTATGTACTGTACTATAGCCTTTGTTGATGCTTTTTAATGTATTGTTGGGGACGTTTATGCACAGATGAATATGAATACAAGAGTGCTCTGTGTGTGGGTGTGATCATATTAATGATAATTAGCTGACCCAGGTGAAACTGTGCATCTCTTTAATTTCAAACATATTACATTGCAGGATAATATTTGTTTTAAATGAAAATTGTTATTCTTTAAATGTGTATTTCCTGTTTGTGTGAGAAGTAGGCTATTCACTGAGTTTGTTCATTTTTGAGTTTTTGAAAAATTCTCATCTCGAAAGAGACTGTTGAAATTTTCTTTATTTCACAAAAGCACAAAGTTTTGATGTTATTGAGTTTACACAAATAAAAGTAGACCCTTTATAGTTGCCTTTCTTTATGGCCAAAAATGACAGAGGTGCTTTCACTGTCATTAATTGAAAATGCATCAGAGCACAATGTAGCCTATTTAGATTCATATTTTTATTTAAATTTTTTTTTTTTTTTTTATTTCATCTTATGTAAAGTGAACAACATAAGTTTGACGCTATGCCTACATCATAAAATGCACAATATGTTGGGAGACATGATTTTCAATGTTACAACAACCAATTGCCTGCATTTAATATGCCTACATGAGAAGGAAACCAAGAATGTCGGATACGTAAGCACGCAATAAACGAGTGGCTTTTGAGCCCGAAGCAATGTCTTTATTTTAATACATTTCTTGAATACGTTTCAATTACTGTAGGCCTATAGATAGATGTGATGTTTGTGGCTTTAAAGCAATAAGCTAGATTTCAAAGTGGTAGTTTATAAATAAATGTGACGTGACTTGTCTGGAGAGTGCCTTTATTTTGCCTTCTTCGAGCAGAGCGGAATCTTCAGAAAGTGCTCACCGCTCTAGAGGAAATATTAACCACTCCACTCGCATGCTCTGGTGAGAATGGCATCTTTGGCATTGCTCAAATCAGGCAGGCGTGCATCTTTTGAACTACGTCATGTCCAACGAGAGTGACGTAAGCCTGTAAGAAAAGGTGTCTGCAGAATGCCCTTAAATGGACTTGGTTTAGGTGTGTTTGATGCAAATAACTAACCTTGTGCACGTGCGGGAATTTGGAATACTCCATATTCACTAAAATAAGAGCAAGATCTAGAACAAATTCATGTGCTTTTGCACGTGTTGTGAATTAGGCAGAGATTTTTCGTAAGAAGTTCTCCTGTGCATACAAATACTAAATAATCCATGCAATTATTAGTGAATAATATTCATCATATTCATTTAGAATGTCCATTGTTGGCCAATATCTGGTCACTATGATTCTCAAATCTGAGCGATAAAAGAGAAAACCATCTGTTGGTCAAAGGATTGGATACATTACTATTTTTAATGTTTTTGAAAGAAGTCTCATACTCATCAAGCCTGCATTTATTTGATCAAAAATGCAGAAAAAACAGCAATACTGTGAAATATTATTAGAATTTAAAATGTTTTTTTTAAAACAGTTTTTAAATTAAAATATAATTTATTTCTGTGATACAAAGCAGAATTTTCATCATTCGTTGTGAACAAAAGCTTCATTGGTGTGGCACTTCACATAGTGCCTAATTTGCAATTTAATGTTGCTAACAGATTTTTTCAGTATTTATTACTTCACTTGATTTCACTCATCTCGGGATAGCACTATAGTTTGGGGAAAGTCAATATGGCATGTTTACTTATGTAAGTAATAAACGAAACTACGCATCTGCGGCATTCATGTAGAGACACAAAGAACATGCAGGATTCATATTTAAATGGTCTTTTTGCAGTTTAACATTCACAGACACTAGTCTATATCACTTAGTATAAAGGATTCATGAATGCAGAACTTACCATTCACAATCCTTGGCTTGATCGTCAAAATGTAACTGAAACTAGTCATACTCTTCCTCTGAGGTAAATTCCTCCAGCATTTTTCCTCACCGTGTCTCAAAATGGTGAAAAGTACATTAAATCTGACTAACTTGATACGCGTTTTTTTTTTTTACTTTTCTTTATTTTGCAAAAATCACAGCATTTTGTTTTTACTGTGAGTGCGATGTATTAATTTTGTCTGTATGACAAAAAAAATTTGGTATTTTAAGTCGATTTTACTGCTATCTGGAAAAAAATCCCGCAAAGCGCACCAGCACGTTTCACAACCCCAGAGTGTTAAGCAGTGTTTGTGTGATCTCTCCTGCAGGCCTCTGTACATCTCAGTGCTGAGCACAACTTTGCCATGAATGTGGTTGGCAGGAGTAAAGGCCGTACTGGATTAAGGGTGGTGATGAAGGCTAGTGTTCCTCTGGCTGGACATCTGGAGGACAATGCCCTTGAACTCCATGATGAGATACAAATTCAGGTAGACTGAAACTCATTCTATCATTCATTTGCCAAACAGAGAGCAAAAATTGACTCCATACATGAAATTTCAGGTCTATGAGAAACTGCAGCTGTTGAAACCGGAAGTTCAAGCAGAGGAGATACTGATGTCCCCAAACTCCCTGCTGAAGCTCCAAACTAACAGGTACTTCAGTTCAAATCAACACACACAGCTACAGCTGACAGGAGCTGTGTCTGGACTGGATAACATCACACATCTGTTCTTTTATTTTTTATTTTTTCATCAATGTGAGCTGCACTGCTCTACAAAAACAAAATTCAGGTGTTTTGTTATGACTCTAGCTATGACCAGCATACCAGTAATAACCTAGTGTGAAATACAGTACAGGCCACAATTTGTTTAATTCATTATGGATTTGCAGTTAAATAGGTTTTAACGAAACTAACGTGTGTGTAAAGACACGTTGTGTAAAGTGTGTTCTAAAAAAAAAAAAGTCAGTTATACAGTGTTTCCCTGGACAATAGTCATATTTTAGAAATGTTTCACCTAAATATATTTCAATCAGTGGTGGGCAGTAACAAAGTATTTTTACTTCATCACTGTACTTAAGTAAATTTTTCAATTATCTGTTTTTCTATTTTAAGCAACTTTTACTTCACTACATTCCAAAACATATTGTACGTTTTACTGAACTACATTTCATAAAACTTATCGTTACTCATTATTTTAAAATGAAGAAATCGTCACATGATCAGAAATGCAAAAGCGGTGTCCAATTCATGCACAAACTGGTTCTTTTCAGTCGTCCTGTTAAATCGGATCACAAATCGCATCAAACAATTCATTCAATTCAATTGGACTGATTGTATTGCAGCTGTTCATGAGTCAACAACTCACTGATTTAATGATCTGTTCAGAGCGAGTCTCCAGTACACTGAATTTACAGATCTGATTGAAAATTAACCAAGAACTGGGGGATCCTCTGAATATGCGCACTACTGATGGCGAAAAGTAAGTTAGATTATTAATGTTGAATTTTAGGATTAATTGTTGTAAATGATTTGTAATTATTTGTAAAAATCATTTTTGGGTCACTGTCAGATGTTTGTGAACTAAATCTGTTGTAAAGGGCAATCTGTTTAAGCCTACTGAACTGCTTTAATGCGGACACATCCACACCAGTGTTTACAGATCGCGATCTCCATTCAAACAGCTCAAATTAAATTTTATGGCGCTTAAAATAAGGCTTGTATCGATTAGATCAGTTACAACACTAGGTGGCGACAAAGTGACTGTTAAACTATGACATTGAATGATTCATTGAAAAGATTTGTTCAAAAACATTGATTCATCCAGTAATGAAACCAGTGAAGTAGTTTTTTAAATGAAATTAAAATGAATATTTTTAAATAGACTGCAGAAATTAATATTTTGTCCCCTAGTAAATAATTATTTCGTTTAGTTGTCTGTTCAGGATTGTGACAAAAGAAAAAAAAAAAACCTTGATTCATTTTGTCTAGAATCGTGCAACTCTAACACAAATTTAAATAATGCATGTACGTTCATCTTCTGCTGTAGCAATTTCTTAAAATTGTATGTACTTAGCCCTATTTACGTTTGGCCTGTTTTTATTGTTTAACACATTACATATTATGTAACAACATCCACTAATCTTCCATCCATACTGATTAGTGCTGGCTCGTAATTATATTTGAGCAATAGGATTATATAAAATATATCATATATAAAATTAAATTATATAAGTGGCCTTTGTAAAATTACAAGATAAACATTCATAAATCAGTTATATTTTACTTAAGTACGTTTTACATGAAGTACTTTTGACTTTCACTCAAGTAAAATTGAAAAGGAGCACTAAATACTTTCACTTGAGTAATTTTATTATACGTATCTGTACTTTTACTCAAGTATTTGACTTGTGTACTTTGTCCACCACTGATTACAGTTAAATATATTAATTAGAATTAAATAGATTTGAGTATTCCAGATCAATTAAATAATATTGAATAACTTGTCAGACAAAATTGGATCAGTTTGTATAATTATTATACTAATATATATATATATATATATATATATATACATACATACTGTGTTTGACCCCCTTTCGCCTTCAGAACTGCCTTAATTCTATGTGGCATTGATTCAACGAGGTGCTGAAAGCATTCTTTAGAAATGTTGGCCCATATTGAAAGGATCGCATCTTGCAGTTGATTTGTGGGATCCACATCCAGGGCACGAAGCTATATAGAGAGAGAGAGAGAGAATTTCTGTGCATGTCGCCGAACAACACACATTATTAACCATATTGAGTGTGTTATTTCCTGTAGAGATGGGCAGGGGTCCCTGTCATACCATGTGCTGGATTGTCCGGACAGAGCTTTTCTCATTCAAGTCGATGATAAAGGTTATCTGACATCTGGATCTCTGACAGGAACAGCATCCCTGCAGATTAGCTCGCAGGAAACATTTGGCGTCAATCAAACCATCATCATCGCTGTGAAGGTAATACTGACATTTAAAGATATGATGCTATGCAAGTACAGTACAGTCTTAACTAGGGATGGGTACCGAAACCCGGTGCTAAATTATGAAAGACCGTAGTATCGGTAAGATCTGACGCTATCGGTTCTGCTTTCGGTGCTGGAGAAAAATTTTTAAAAAAATGTACTTAATAATTAATCTGCTTAATAATGTTATCGTGCACATTTTATCTCGCCAAGCATTTTTTGCGATAATATTAAGACGTTTGTCTGTGAGATCCGCGTGATCTCTCATGCGCGCCGCGGAGGCTGTCTGACACACACACACACACACACTCACACTCAACAACAATGAGCGCGGCGCACACACTTAACAGCACGAAAACTCCCGCTTAATACAAAGTAGGGATGGGCGATACCTGACTTTTTAAATTCGATACGATACCGATATTTTTGGGTATAATTTTACCGATATCGATACCGATACCGCTTATTTCTTAAATGTGTATGTGATTTTTCAAAAAAAATGTAAAGTTAAATATATATATATATATATATATATATATTACACTTAAAGGCAAATTACATCCACACATGACACATAAGACATATTGGCCATTAATAAATTTATTACAAAAGTAAATTTGACAACAAATAAATAAAAATGTTTAAAGAGGTTGCTTGTGTTGCTGCTGTGTGACACTTTCTTGTCACGAATATTGCATCTCGCAATACTTTTTTCTGCCGTTGAAAAGTAGCACCACACCACGCTACGCTTTCTTTCTGCCATACTTAGTGCCGTTCTGTTTATGCGCGCCGCGGACAATATGCGCGACGCGTGCCGTGAGAGTGACGTGTACGTGTGGGCGGGGCACGTTGCTCGAGTTTCTCACAGTCATCACGTGACACGGGTGAGCTAAATGTCAGAGGGGGGATTTCAGTTTTAGCACAAACATTAAACAGAAGTACCGAAAACACTTTTTGCAGAAATTGATGCAGAAATTATTAATTTAATTTTAATATCGATATTTTTGTGGAGATATCGATACCAAGTAAGTAGCTTGTGAGTATCGATATATCGATACTGCGGCATCGATATGCCCATCCCTAATACAAAGTGACGATGGCTGATAGAGCAACACATTCAAAAGTGTGGTTATACTTCACTAAAGTTGATGCAGACAACGCTCGTTGTCATAAATCTCAACAAGATTTTTGCATGTAAGGGCGGAAACACAAGCAATCTGTCAAAGCATCTTTCAAAAGTGCATTACGTGCAGACAGAGAAATGCAAAGTTTTCGACTGCCTAGCTAGCTCGTCTCTGGTGGTTGCCCCATCTACGTCAGGTATGCTAAAATCACGTTGAATCAACGTTGTTCACGTAATTTAAAATAAATGCACAATCTCCCTAATTGGTTTGCTTACCTTACGTTGAAATACTGTTGATTTCTTTTGGGAGAAATGACGTTATGCATTCAACATATTTCTACATGTTTTTAAAATCACAAATAAAGAAAAATCAGTATTTAAACATTTATTTGGCTAAATGCACAGCAATTCAAGTTAGTTTTACAGAAAAATATAGTTTATTTAATTTGTTTTACATTCATTTGTTTTTTGTATAATAGTTATTTGTTCAAACATGGTTGTTTCTTTTACTATAAATAATTTTATTAATTTTACATTAAAAAATAAAGCAATGTTAATTCTGTTCTCAATTTGTTCTTTAAAAAAAAACACAACACAAAGTACCGATAAAAATACCGTTAAAGTACCGGACCGTTAAGCAGTATCGGTAAGAGTAGTAATACCGTTAAAACCTTAACGATACCCATCCCTACTTAAAACAGATGATGTTTTTAGAAAATTGTAAGTGTATTTTACAGAACCTAATAATAAAGTTAATAGAGAGCAAAATAGAGCTAAGTAACTTGAATTGCAGATTAATAATATTGCTTATTAAACGTCTCTTGATTAATTTTTAGCGACTAATGACTGGCTGACTGTACATTATTACTCATATATTTATATTTTGTAATTCACAGTAGTTCTTTACTGTAGCTGAATATTTTAGTTATTATTCTGAATCAGCAGTGTTTTGTTGTTTTGAGGTGGTGACTGTATCATACCTACGCCTGAGCACCAGTCCAGTGATGTACACGTCGAACAGAGAGGCTGTGTCCGCCATTCCGCTGGGAGCCATTTTGACCTTCACAGTTCATTTCCATGACAGCACAGGAGAAACCTTACACAGCCACAACTCAATACTCAGCTTCTCCACCAACAGGTGCTGCAAATTCAGGAAATGAAACCATCTACATGACAAGCAACGCTTACAGTCCCTATACTTCAAGCCAGCATTTAATATGCTGGCTTGAAGTGTAGTGATTGTGACAATGCTCCTATTATAGTCAACAAAACTACACTGCTCATTAGTAGTAGTAGTAGTAGTAGTAGCAGCAGTAGTAGTAGTATAATTATTATTATAGTCAATAATCGGTGCTGCCTCCAAGGGGAGGCCATGGCCACCCCTAAAAAAAAAACTTTGCCTGCCCTTATATTTTATACATTGCTTATTTAGAATATTATTACATAGAATATAATTTTAATGTCTACACATTCTTAACATGGGCTAAATATTTTGCATCAAAAAACATTTGTTGCACAAGTAAACATAAAATGCAACCTATTTCACCATGTTTTATTTTTCTTGTAAAAGACATGAATTTTCGGATTCTTCCCAGGTCATCGCAAGCTCTGTGTAACGCAAAATAAGAAATCTGATATTTTATGAAGTTTGTTTCTTCCATATATAACCTGGATTATTTTTAAATTAATAATGATCATTTCCTGTTCGCTTTTGATTGGTTTCAACAATATACTGTGACTAAAATTATCCCAATTATTTTAATACTAAAATATATAAGCTTTTCACCACACAGAGAAATGAAGCGTCTGAAGTGTCAAATGTGGTTTGAAATCAAAAGACAAGTTTCACAGGACATTTAATTTAGGCTGACATAAATGTATGGATGATTTTTATTATTCATCTTTGTTCAAAAGTTATGTCACGAACTTAACAAGGTCGACACAAAATTGGTTCAGAGGCTATATCTCTTTGAGCAATCGAAACAAAAATTGGTACTCTTCATCAGAATCATACGGAGCCCCTAAAGGGACGTGGTGGTGGAAAAAAAATGGGATGGGAGGAATTTTTTTTAAAGAAATATTTTGCGTTCCCACGCAAAACTTTGCGTTCCCTCGCAAAGATGTTTGCGTTCCCACGCAAAACTTTTGCGTTCCCTCGCAAAGATGTTTGCGTTCCCACGCAAAGATGTTTGCGTTCGCACGCAAAGATGTTATTGTTCCCTTGCAAAACCTGTTGTGAGCTCGGACAAAACCTTCCTGTTTAATGTCCCTCTGGCTGGCAGTCGTGTTTATTAAGTCAGCTCGAGCATTAATACACACAAATGATGCGCGACACATTTAGAGTTTGAACTTGTTTGAGTCAAATATAAAGAAAAGCGGTCAGTGTTTAAGGAGTTCAGTAAAGCTGGCAATATATTCACATATTCGAGCTTCTCGGATCAATAACTCGTGAATTAAACGTTGTTAAAACACAAATGCAGATATTTCCAATCAAAGTAGCATAGACAACGAGCTACAACAACCCAATTTTCCTCAAATGTCCTTTACAAAATATAAATTTGTCTCTACAAGCCGGCGCGAGACAAGGGACCGTCTGAAAAGTGCAAAACCCAAAACCCTTTTTCTCATTTATATTATGAAAAACGCTCAATAAATTCACTGTAACACGTCACTGCTCTCCTGGGGCTCCGTATACTAGAACACTTAGTTTGATCAAAAAAAAATATATATATAAATTTTATGATTATTATGAAACAAAATCAATAACTTCACTGTTAATAGTAAAACATCTAATAACTTGTAATGCCATCAAATTCAGTAAGCAATTATCATGCTGGTCCATGCTGGTTGTAAGTAAACTGCATAACATCAAACTAACATGCCAAACTAAGTGTTGTAGTGTAACCAGCAGGAGAGCAGTGATGTTTTAACTGACTACAGTGTGTAACATTGAAGTAATGACTATTTTTTGTAGAAATGCTTTTCTGATTTTGCACTTTTCAGACGGTCCCTTCGAACTTGTCTCACCGCCGCCTTGCTAATAGAGAACAATTTATATATTATAAAGCTTGTTTGAGGAAAATTCAAACTCTAAATGAGCCGCGCATTATTATGTGTGTATTAATGCTCGAGCTGACTTAATAAACACGACTGCCAGCCAGAGGGACATTAAACAGGAAGGTTTTGTCCGAGCTCACAACAGGTTTTGCAAGGGAACAATAACATCTTTGCGTGCGAACGTAAACATCTTTGCGTGGGAACGCAAACATCTTTGCGTGGGAACGCAAACATCTTTGCGAGGGAACGCAAAAGTTTTGCGTGGGAACGCAAACATCTTTGCGAGGGAACGCAAAAGTTTTGCGTGGGAACGCAAACATCTTCGCGAGGGAACGCAAAGTTTTGCGTGGGAACGCAAACATCTTCGCGAGGGAACGCAAAGTTTTGCGTGGGAACGCAAAAGATTTCTTTAAAAAAAATTCCTCCCATCCCATTTTTTTTCCACCACCACGTCCCTTTAGGGGCTCCGTAGAATCATGATCTGAGGGCCCATGCCAAATTTGGGAACTGCGCCACCTACAGGTCATGAGATCTCTTTTAACTCATAACATTTGAACAGTTTAACCAAAAATCATGATCTTGTTCTATGGATTCCTTATGTCATGCCGAATCTGGGGAAACCGATTTTGAACGGATCAGATGAACCACTGGGCTGCCATTTTGAATTGTCATAAATTGCAATATCTTTTCAATTACTTATTGGCACAAAATTTTGTATGTATCATCATCGGCATGTCCTGAAGGTACCTGAGAACAGTGCCACCGAGTGTTCCAGAGATATAAGGATTTTTGTAAAACTTTTGAAAACATTGTACAAAAATTGTATTCCGTGTTAAATTGTATTTGTTGTTTACCAGTCGGCAATATAGTAAATGATTTTTTTTTTTTTTTTTGCTACTCCTACAAAATCAGCTCAGATAGTCTTTGATCTTTGACTGAGGCGCACAGAAATGACTGAACAGATTTTTGATATCCACTACTGTTCCAGAATAGGTCCTTGAAATAAGCTGCAGGTTGTCACTTTTTCAGTGTATTCAGTGTATTCAGTGTATTTGGACTTTTGAATTTCCTGGAGGCATCACTGACAAAACTGTCTACAGTGATGATGCTTGCTGTGTAAATATTTTGCTTGAATTTAATGGTAACCTAAACGTACATGTTTTATATGGCCTATGGTAAATGTGGAAGAAGCAACACAGAGGAGATTTGAAGGCTTAATGGTTGTTCACAAATGAATGAATGTTTATTTACAAATGTGTAGACATCAGAACATTTATAATATACTAAATTAAAGGTGGTAATTGCAGACAATTAAAATATCATTTATGCAAGAATATTGTGAAAAAAATCAGAGGGTATGTTTTTTTTTTTTTTTGGTTTGATCAATGTGTATTAATGATTTTAACCATCTGTATTATGTGCAGGGATGATTTGGTGCAGGTCGGTAAGGGTTCAAGTAACAGCACACTGATGGTGCGGACGGTCAATGTGGGTCTGACTCTACTAGGAGTTTGGGACTCGGAGCAGGCCGGATTAGCTGATTTCATTGCACTACCTGTCCAAAATGCCATTCATCCAGCCGAAGCCCAGCAGCTGGTCGTGGGAGATGTTGTGTGTTTTTCTGCACAGATTACTAATCAGGAGGGTAAGAGAGCACACAAACACCTAAAAAATGGACAGGGAAAAATGGTTTGCATATTTATTTAGCCCAAACTGAGCATTTACAGTCTTTCTGTGAGTTTGAGTGTGTCATGCTATCGTTGTCTTTGTCAGGTGCTTCAGGTGTGTGGAGCTCATCATCCAATGCTGTGTTGGAGGTTGAACCCAGGACTGGAGCCGCAGTGGCCAGAGAAAAGGGCTCAGTCACGGTCTACTACGACATACCAGGCCAACTCCGCACTTACAGAGAGGTGAGCGCCTGTATGCTAGTACAGACATCCAAACTCATCATACTCGCTATCTCCAAACTGAAGGAATTCATTGTGATATTTAGGAAAAATCATGAAAAGATGGTGTAAATGTGTAAACCCTGTTAAACTGAAGATGCACAGTATTGTTTTTGTATTGTAACATTGTGTTTTCTTTAGGTTTTTATTGAAGGTTCAACTCGGACATCTGTCATGACTTCTTCAGTGATAAAAGACAGAGACTCTAAGGTCTTGATGTCAACAAGGGACACAGGAAGCAACCTCATTGGTACAGATCACTCCTTCAATTGCTGTAGTCCTCACAGTGACTTCATGCTCATTGAGGGTCATGCTTATGTGCTGTGTTTTTGTGACATTTGTGTCCTGCCTTAATGCATTAACCCTCTGATGTGTATGATCTGTATGACTGGAACATTAAGTGTATTATTAGAACATTAAGTGCATGACGCAATTCAAATCTGTTTTCACGCTTTGGCCAGAAAGAGACTGTTTCCGTGCTCATCATATAACACAACAAAACACAAGTGTTTGTTGCTATTCTCATTAGCTACAGAAATCTATATCATTTAAAAAACATGAAATATTACATCACTTAGTTCAGAATGAGGCAGGCTAATACATTGATTATTGCAATATTATCCTCATAATGTTAAAAGTTTAGCTTATGTTTCTAAAAGGCATCAAGTCAGAAAATGCTCAAAACATCAAAAACACGTTTAAATTAGAAATCTTTAACACTTCATTGTCACACAAATACATATACACACAAGTAGTCAGGTAGTTGCATTGAAGTGATGTCTTCCCCCTCTATTCCATTGATTGGCTAGAGGATGATGATTAAGCCCGGCCTAATATGAAACTAAAACTGCAACATTTGAAAAAGCAAGAGCAGAACATAGAAAGAAGGGCAAAGTGAAAAACAGCACAAGTGTTCAAAAGAGTAAAATATGAGCAGAAAATGTAAGAGCACAAAGTACAGAGTAATAAAACGAAGGAAATCAACTTGTTAGAACACATAAACAAGTTTAAAATTTGTGCAATATAATGTAATTTTAAATGTTTAAAGTTTTGATTCATGCTTGTTTTTTTAAATGCTCTTAATTATTTAAAAAATATATATATTATTTTTTTTGATTTGTGCAATATATTTTTACATGTGTTTTTAAATTTTTGATTCACGCTTATTTTTTTGATCCGTGACCGCAATACTTTAGACAGGAATTTAATTCCATAGTTTCATTAACCTTTTTCATCTAATAAGGGATAGGGATAGTTTTGGCTACTTTTGTGAGAGTGAAGTTTGTATACGTATTTGTGTGAGAATGAAGTGTTAAAGATTTCTAATTTTAACATGTTTTTAATGGTTTGAGCATTTTAGTTGTTCCAGCCAATCCCATTTATGTCTGTTGAAGGTATGAAATCAAAGGTGTTTTGTGTTCGTTTAGCTTAATGTTAGTTCAAAAATAATTGTCACATTAAAAAAAAAAACTCACACAGAGGGACCAGACAGAATATTTTCAGTTAAATCAAAGGGTTTCCCATAATGTCCCAAGTAACATGCAAGTCACACTAAATATGTAATTGTCATTTTCTCAATTGTCAAAGTTATGATAATAAATAGAATACTGCAATGCAGCTAATACGTCTGAAATCCAGAAAAATTAAAACCGAAAATACAGAATTTGGGGAAAAAATAAAATTAAAATGGATTTAAAAGAGACTAGCAACACTAAAGTCATGGGTTTGATTCCTACGAATCACAAATGCTAAATTATTGTACACTAAAGCCTTGTTTGGATAGTAATTGTTTCTCACTTTGTTGTCTGAAAAAATAGATTTGCATGGCACCTCAGTGGTAAAACTAATGCGTTCATATGGCAATTTATTAACAGTGGAAGCAGTGAGTTTAATGATCTTAGGAACCCGGGAACGCACTGCTTACGTGGTCGCATGATTGTTTGCTGTAAATAAAATGTCATATGTTTGAAATAATATGAATAAATTCATGTTATTTAATAATAGGAAAAAATATCTTATGTGATTTATTTAAATCTCCTGCTTAAAAATAGGAAGATAAACGCGCTATAGTTGAAATGGTTTTCTGTCTTGCATTTTATCTTAAAATGATGGATGTCATTTTTTTTAAAAAATGGAGTTTAGCGGAAATAAGTTAAATGCATCCTCCTATCAAGTCAAGTCACCTTTACCTATATAGCGCTTTCTACAATGCAAATTGTGGCAAAGCAGTTTTACATTAATAATTGGCAAATAATTTTGGCTATACAGCAGCTCCCAAAGAAAATGGTGTCATTGTCCATTTTATTCTATATATTATTGATTCATTCCATTGCAAAGATTAATAGTTATTAGTCTAGTTAATTTATGTATATCAGTACTGGAGAAAAGAGTGACGTAATCGCTCAGCTCAGTTCACATACAACAGCTCCAATGCAGGCGTATCAAAAACATTGCTGAATATCAAGCAAGTGTCCCCAAATTAAGCAAGCCAAAGGCAACAGCGGCAATGAACCAAAACTCCAACAAAATGGAGAAAAAAAACCTTTGGAGAAACCAGTCAGCCAGCTTAGTCCGGGGGCCAGTCCTCTGGCCAACAGTGAACACTTGTCCGATACTCAGGCAGAGTTACAGGTCATTAAAGCGATTTGAAATCGCAACAGTCAAAATATTTAATCCAGTTCCATCTAGTTTAAGATCTCTTTCATCACGCCGGTATGGGACGGTTTGTTGGGGATCTGTGCCACTGGCTGGTGTGTCGGTAAGGCCCTCACAAGGGATGAGCTAGTTCACAAAATCTCCACTGACATCCCAGGGCCACAGGCGCAGGTTTCCCATCTGACCCGGACACGGCCAGGATCCAGCCAATCACGTTAATTGGTAAACCTCGGGATAAGCAGACAGACAAAAATGGCGTAAACGGCATTCTTCTTCTGATGTAACGAGCATCCGGTGTTATAGGAAGTGTTCCTGGTTCCGGCTGACCTGATCCATCTAAAATATTCCAATTGTTCTAAAATTAGATTTTTTTGAAAGTATGTAAGGTTAGTGTTATGGATTTAAATATATTTGTAAAGAATGTTTACATCATAGTTCTCATAATTCACATGAAATTCTTAAACTTGTTAATAAATGTATTTGTAGGTAAATGTCGGTATATATTTTTTAACGGCAGGGTCATGGAGCTTTTGCAATGTTTTTGGGGGGCCTTACCCCTCTTAAGTTTGGGAAGCTGTGCTTTAATGGATATGAAGACATAAATTGATAATGTGTCATGTGTATGCCAGGTTAAAGAGATGCGTTTTTAGTCTAGATTTAAACTGACAGAGTGTGTCTGCTTCCCGAACAATGCTAGGAAGATCGTTCCAGACTTTAGGTGCCAAATAGGAAAAGGATCTACCACCAGCGGTTGATTTTGATATTTTAGGTATTAACAACTGGCCAGATTTCTGAGATCGTAATATACTATGAAGGACTATAATGCATTTAGTGCTTTGTAAGTAATTAGCAAGATTTTAAAATCTATACAATGTTTAATAGGCAGCCAGTGCAGTTTTGACAGAACCGGGCTAATATGGTCATACTTACTGGTTCTAGTAAGGACTCTAGCAGCTGCATTTTGGACCAGCGGTAGTTTATCAAGCGTGCAGGGTTACAGTTCCCAGTAGAGCGTTACAGTACTCTAGTCTCGAGGTCATGAATGCATGAACTAACTGTTCTGCATTTTTCATTGAGAGCATATGTTGTAGTTAAGATATATTTTTAAGATGGAAGAATGCGGTTTTACATATGCTAGAAATGTGGCTTTCAAATGAAAGATTGGTGTCAAAGAGCACACCCAGGTGACTTACGAAGATGACTTAACTGAGCAGCCATCAAGTGTTAGACAGTATTCTAGGTTATTATGTGCTGAAGTTTTTGGTCCAATAATTAGAATCTTTGTTTTTCTGAATTTAGTAGTAGGAAATTACTAGTCATCCAATTTTTTCATATCCGCTACGCATTCCATTAATTTTGAGAATTGGTAGGTTTCGTCAGGGCGCAAAGAAATATAGAGCGGAGTATCATCAGCGTAACAGTGAAAACTACTGCCATGGTTCCTAATGACATCTCCCAAGGCATGCAAGTGAAAAGCAACGGTCCTAGTACTGAGCCTTGCGGTACTACATATTTAACTTGTGATCGAAATGACATCACTTCGTTTACAACTACAATGGTCAGATAAGTATGATTTGAACCATACCAATGCAATTCCACTAATGCCAACATAACTTTCGCTATTCAAAAGAGTATTGTGGTCGATTGTGTCAAAAGCTGCACTGAGGTGTAGTAAGACTAATAGAGAGATACAACCACGCTCTGATAAGACCAAATCATTTGTAACTCTAATGAGAACAGTCTCAGTACTGTGGTATGGTCTAAATCCTGACTGGAAATCCTCAGAGATACCATTTCTTTCCAAGTAGGAACACAGTTACGATGATATGGCCTTTTCTAGTATTTTTGACAGAAAAGGTAGATTGGAGATCGGCTTGTAATTGACTAATTGTCTACGATCAAGTTGTGTTTTTTTAATAAGAGATAATAACCAGCTTAAAAGTGGTACGTAACTTTGGTACGTAACTTAGTGATGAGGATGAATTAATGATCTTAAGTAGAGGATCTATGACCTCTGGAAGCATCTCTTTCAATAGCTTAGTCTGCATAGGGTCTAACATACATGATGTTGATTTCGATGATTTAACAAGTTTAGATAATTCTTCCTCTCCTATAGCAGTGAATGAATGGAATTTTTCCTCAGGGATACTACAATGTATGATGTGATGTGATATTGTAGTTGACAGTTGCATGGCTATAATTTTCTCACTAATACTGTCAATCTTGCAAGGAAAGAAGTTCATCAAGTCATTACTGCTGTGCTGTTTGGAAACATCAGAAGTTGAAGCTGTATTTCTCGTTAATTTAGCCACTGTATCAAATAAATACTTATACTTATATAAATAATTATCTACATGGATATTAAAATCACCAACAATAAGAACTTTATCCACAGCCACTACTAACTCCGATAGAAAATCAGCAAATTCTTCGATAGTCTGTATGGTGGCCTGTATACAGTAGCCAGCACAAATGTCAAATGGGATTTTTCACTTACATTATATAATGTTACATAAAGCACCATCACTTCAAAAGAATTATATTTTAAAGACTTTTGAGTAATACTGAAGATATTACTATAGATTACAGCAACACCACTCTTAAATGGGTTTGGAAGTTTTTTGGATTTATTGATTCAGAGTACAGACACAGTCTCTATGTGATGATATCTAGGTGAAAGAGTCTCTGTGTTGGGAATTATCTGACTTCTGTGACGTGAGACAGCCAGCACACGGTCGGTTTAGCCAGTCTGTCTGCTTCCTGACCTGGGCCCCAGTTAGTCAAGGTTCAGCTCTAAGACTATGTGCCATATTACTAGAGAGAAGAGTGGCACTACCCCAGGAGGGATGAATACCATCTCTTTTCAGCAGGTCAGGTCTGCCCAAAAAACTTTTCCAATTGTCTGAAACCTATATTATTCTGTGGACACCACTTAGACAGACAGCCAGCCATTGAGTGATGATAGTCTGCCTATTATCTCATCACTCCTACGAGCTGGAGGTGGTCCAGAACAAATTACAGTGCCTGACATCGTACGTGCGAGTTCACACACCTCTTTAATATTAATTTTGGTGATCTCCGACTGGTGAGTCGAACATCATTAGTGGAGACGTGAATGACAATCTTAGAGTATTTACGATTAGCATTAGCCAGCACTTTTAAATTTACTTTGATGTCAGGCGCTCTGGCTCCCAGCAAACATGCGACTATGGTGGCTGGTGTCTCTTGTTTTCACGTTACGTGTAATAAATTTGCCAATAACTAGGGCACTTTCAACAGGATTCTCAGTGGGTGTGCGTTACTGAGTGGGGTGAACCTGTTTGATTTTCTAAACGGAACGGAAAAGCTGTGTTTTTTCCCACAACTAGGCCGCCTCACGTTCACTCACCCAAATTGCCCTGCTGCACGGGCTCTACAGCCGGAACTGAACAATGTACAAAGTTCACTAAGCTACTACCATCCAAAACAGTATCTGAAGCCCTTGCATTCTTACTATCCTCAATTAAAGTTTGGATGTGTGTCTCTAATTATGCTGGCATTAGTGGAATTGCATTGGCATGGTTCAAATCATACTTATCTGACTGGTATCAGTTTGTAGTAGTAAATGAAGAGATGTCATTTCGATCACAAGTTAAATATGGAGTACCACAAGGCTCAGTACTAGGACCGTTGCTTTTCACTCTGTACATGCTACCCTTGGGAGATGTAATTAGGAAGCATGGCATTAGTTTTCACTGTTACGCAGATTATACTCAGCTCTATATTTCCTCGCACCCTGACGAAACCTACCAATTCTAACAGAATGCGTAGCTGATATAAAAAATTGGATGACTAGTAATTTCCTAATACTAAATTCAGAAAAACAGAGATTCTAATTATTGGACCAAAAACTTCAGCACATAATAACCTAGAATACTGTCTAACACTTGATGGCTGCTCTGTTAAGTCGTCTTCGTCAGTTAGGAATCTGGGTGTGCTCTTTGGTACCAATCTTTCATTTGAAAGCCACATTTCTAGCATATGTAAAACCGCATTCTTCCATCTTAAAAATATATCTAAATTACGACATATGCTCTCAATGACAAATGCGGAACAGCTAGTTCATGCGTTTATGACCTCGAGACTAGATTACTGTAACGCTCTACTGGGTGGTTGCCCTGCTCGTGTGATAAACGAATTACAGCTGGTCCAAAACGAAGCTGCTAGAGTCCTTACTAGAACCAGCAAGTTTGACCATATTAGCCCGGTTCTGTCAAAACTGCACTGCCTCCCTATTAAACATCGAATAGATTTTAAAATCTTGCTATTTACTTACAAAGCACTAAATGGCTTAGCTCCCCAGTACCTGAGAGAGCTCTTAATGCATTATAGTCCTTCGCGTCTATTACGATCTCAGAATTCTGGCCAGTTGTTAATACCTAGAATATCAAAATCAACCGCAGGCAGTAGATCCTTTTCCTATTTGTCACCTAAATTCTGGAACGATCTTCCTAGCATTGTTCGGGAAGCAGACACACTCTGTCAGTTTAAATCCAGACTAAAAACGCATCTCTTTAACCTGGCATACACATGACGCATTATCAATTTTTGTCTTCATATCCGTTAAAGGATTGTTAGGCTGCATAGATCAGGTCAGCCAGAACCGGGAACACTTCCTATAACACCGGATGTACTCGTTACATCAGAAGAAGAATGGCGTCTACGCAAATTTTTGTCACTCTGCTTATCCCGAGGTTTACCAATTAACATGATTGGCTGGATCCGGGCCGTGTCCGGGTCGGACGGGGAGCCTGTGCCTGTGTGCGGCAGCAACGTGTCCCTGGGGTGTCGGTGGAGACTGTGTGAACTAGCTCATCATTTGTGAAGACCTTACCGACTCATCAGCCAGTGGCACATATCCCCAACAAACCATCCCATACCGGCGTGATCAAAAAGATCTTAAACTATATGGAACTGGATAAAATATTTTTA
Organism: Opsariichthys bidens; assembly: GCA_037194245.1. Taxonomy (NCBI): domain Eukaryota; kingdom Metazoa; phylum Chordata; class Actinopteri; order Cypriniformes; family Xenocyprididae; genus Opsariichthys; species Opsariichthys bidens. The sequence continues at coordinate 6,054,371 of CM074285.1, read as the reverse complement.
CTGTTGCGATTCCAAATCGGTTTAATGACCTGTAACTCTTCCTGAGTATCGGACAAGTGTTCACTGTTGGACAGAGGAGAAATGTCCACCTGACTAAGCCTGGTTTCTCCCAAGGTTTTTTTCTCCATTTGTTGGAGTTTTGGTTCATTGCTGCTGTTGCCTTTGGCTTGCTTAAGTTGGGGACACTTACTTGATATTCAGCAGTGTTTTTAGTGTGCCCGTTGTGTGCAAACTGAGCTGAACCGGGCAATTACGTCATTGTTTTCTCCAGTGCTGATATACATAAATTATCTAGACTAATAACTATTGATCTTTGCAACAGAATGAATCAATAATATAAAGAATAAGCTGGACAATGACACCATTTTCTTTGGGAGCTTTGTTTAGCCAAAATTATTTGCCAATTATTAATGTAAGGTTGCTTTGCCACAATTTGTGTTGTAAAAAGCGCTATATAAATAAAGGTGACTTGAGTTGACTAATTCTGAGATTTTCTCTGTCAGCCTGACTATTTCCCTGCATTCATGACATGTGAATCCCTCGTCGCTGACAGAGAAAGCTATACTATGCATGTGACAGGCAGTGCAAGTAACAATGAAGGGAGAAGATTAAATAGCTTACCGTGTTCGTAGAATGATCCGACTTACCAGTTGTTTGATGAATTCGTTGAAAAGGAGAGCAGGACAGAAATAACTTCACGGATGACAAGTTTACAAACAAATTAGCGAAATGCTAACGCATTGTGTTGTGATATTAGACAATATCAGATATATAGTGATGATAAAGTAGACTACAAACAATGACAATAATTAGATTCAAAGCAATAAGGAGCAACAGACACAAACAATTCAGCAGCGAGGCAGACAGTAGCAATCAATCAGCCTGTGTCTTATTTAAATTAGGTAAACATGAAGCTGCTTGGTTTATATTTTTAATGTATATAATTATAAATAATACAGTTTAAAATTGTATTACTGTAATACCCTATTTCAAATGTTTAGATGCTTTTTTTTTCCTCTCTTCTTTCGCTGCTGCAGCAGTAATTAAATATTGTTTTTAATTATTTCCCAGTATTTCAGTAATGAAATTGTACATTTAAAGTGCATGCAAAATACAGTGAGGCTCAAGTAATCGTACAGTGTTTTGCAGTAGTCAAAAAGAATTTCAACTGTGAATTTGAATTGACCATTGTGAGTTTGCGTGTTGTTGATTCAGACAGCAATTAAATTACCAGACGACCTTGGCATTTGCCAAAAAACAGTAGATAATTCGGCCTGGGGGTTTTTACATGGGGGTGTGGGAGAAAAACACTGACATTCTGGTTTCAAATGGGAATAAATCACTGACTAATCCCTGTAAATGTTGAAAATACTTTTTATGAGAAACAGTTACTGTCCCAATAGGGCTTATGAATACGCTGGAAGTGTCTGCCAAATGAACATTGAAATGTAAAATTTCTTAAACAGCGCTCATGTTTCTTTTCATTTGATCACAATTGTTACGATCTCTGGTCTAGGACAGGGCATATCATAAATGGTGTAACATAAATGACACAACAATAGGTACTTCTTAATTACTCATTTTTTTATTTTCTTAACTGTTCTCTTAATTAATTTTTTTGATACAGTAGGATTCTCTTTTTGGTGAATATAAAACAATTTCATAAAGAAAGAAAGCGAAAGAAACAAGAACTCTGAAGCAAAATCATCAGGGGTGAGCTTATGCCAAAGCAAACAGAAAACTAACTTCCCAACAAACAAAACTAACTTCCCTATAAATTGAAAATAAAAGAAACAAAATATATATTAACATAACCTAACTCCTTGTCTACCCAAAAACAAGAGAGAAAAAGTGGCTTGTTGTTCTACAAAACAAACAAGGCACTCACCTCCTACAGCTTCCCCAAAGTAGTTAGGAAGTTACAAACATGGTCAGCAGGATATTGATGTTCTAGCAATAAGGCTCTCGCAATTAAAGGTGGCTAACAGCACTGAATCATAAATCACAATGTATAACAACATATACACCAGTGATAACGCACTGTATCAGACAGTCATGAGTAATCAGTCAAAGAGGCAGAGAGCACCCTCCAGTACTTTATAGACGTAACGCAATACTTTCCCACACAGCATTATAACACTCATTGTTTTCTTGTGTCCACAGGAAGCTGCTCCTCATACCAGTTAGACAGTATTGCTCTGCTCCACCCAGAGTCCTCCATCAGCTGTCACCTCCACTTCACTAGCAGCGCTGTGGATTTCTCCGCTCATGATGTCTACCACACTCACACAGCATTTGATTCCAGCACAGGTCAGCTGCGCAGCCACTGGACAGTCATTTAATTTAATAAATAAATGTTTTAATCATTTTAAATGTCATCTTTATCTCCTGTGAACGTCAGGTTTCTACAGCTGTGCGTTGAGCTTTAAGCCCATGAGTGACCAGCAGGTGAAGGTGTTGAGTGTGTCTATGACTGATGTGGAGGTGACCGCTGGTGTCCAGGGTGGTCACTTCACCGGACAGCAGATTGGCGCTAGGCTGCCTGTCAATCCAGGGATCTACACTGATCAGATGGACATCATCCTGAGTAATCAGCACACATCTGCTGATCTAACCATATATGGGACACCAGGCACTCTGCAGAAGCTAGATGTAATGTTTGCACCATTGTCTCTATCTGCTATTAGTTTCTGAAAAGTGAAATGACAATCATTTTGTTGATGTGTCTGAAATTGCTCAAATAAGCATTAGTGTATTCACCACGTGTGGATGTGTATCTAATCTGACGTTTAGGTTAAGAGCAGTTCTCCTGCAGTTGTGATCGAGCAGAAGGAGGTTTCCCAGAGCTTTCCAAGCTATATCAGATACACCGTTAGTGCGGTGAACCCGCAGGGATCTCTGACAGCATCTGTGTCTATAAGCAGCATGTCCAGTGATCAGGTGCTGATCATCCCAGTGTCTGTCATGCATCTAGCTGCCAGCGGCAATTCTATGCAAGGTTTGTTCTTCCACATCAGTCTGATGGTATAGTAGGAAATATTTTTATTGTTAAAACTACATTAATAATTAATCATTTTTAATATTAATATAATATAAAATATTTTTATTTTAATATTTTCTTATTATATATTTTATACCCAAAAACAGCAGTTTCAGAAGATATAATTATTTCGTAGCCATGTAGTTACCATGTAGTTAAAGGGGTCATGACATGAAAAATCTAATTAGCCTTGATCCTTTGACATATGCAAGGTCTTTGGACCATTAAAACATCCTGCAAGATTCTTAGTTTAAAACATCCTCCTCAGAAAACGGCATTTATTTAACCAAGCTCCAAAAATGGCTTGTTAGGTTGTTGTGGGATTTGTGATGTCACATGAGCAAATACATTTGAAGATGACTGTCTCTAGGGCAAGACATTGATGAATAGATGCATCACACCATACACCCATCCACTGGCATTCAGTCACATAATGGCTGTCACCTGTTTTAAACCAGATGTAAGTGTCTCTATTTGGCCTTCAGAAGGACCCCATTGTCAGGAACAAGTGAATTGTTTATTTTTACTGGCATCCCATAGCATGGGATAATGTTTTTAAAACAGCATGTGCAATAGCGTGACAAAATTGGATAGTTTCCCCATGCAGTGACGTTAGCCAGTCATTACAGTTGCCAAGCCCTAAGGGGAGACTGCCCCTAAAATGCTTTGTTCAGATAGAAGGTCAAAAATTTGAAGGATTGAAAATGATAAATTTTGCAAAAATATGACTGTTTATTTTGGGATTTGTTTCTTTACCTTTTCTTGCAGCTCGTATGGTAGAAGGAATAGATGGGCCGAATATTCTTCAGCAATTTATTGACTCTTATCAAGTGATGTTCTTCACATTATTCGCTCTTTTGGCTGCCACTGCTGTTGTCATCATTGGTAAATGCTTCCATCCTGCAACACTTAATATCACAAATTATGTTTAGGACAGTGATTATTTCTTCACTTTAATATATGTTAACAATTTTCTATATTTTTCTATAGTGTGTCATGTGCTGTTTTCTCCAAGAGATCCTGGTAATCATCCTGTATTCATCCAGAAGACTCCGCCTCCAACAGGTACATGCATCTGGAAAATAGTCCAGCAAAAATGTAACCAAATGTAACCTGAATAAATGTTGCTCCATTAACACCTGACCTTTTTTCCCCAGTGTAAAATGCGCAATACAATTATTTGTGTGCTAAAGGAAGTTAAGGGATGTTTATTGTTTCTGTTAAAGCACTCATATAATTTATTGTAAATTGACCCTTTTTCCACCCTCTCCTTGATTATCTTAAAGGGGTCATGATATGATTTCAGATTTTCATATTATATTTCTCAAGTTTTGAAAAATATTTTTGCACCAAAAAAAATGGATCACTTCTCTGCGTTCGTCCATCAGGCTTCATTCAAAGCCTTTGCGTTAGCCTTCAAAGCCCTTTACGTCTCCCTACTCTCGGTCTACCAGCTGTGGAAACAACATTGGAGGGAAATCAAGCCACCTTCTCCATTCACTCTGATGTAGCAGCATTATGATGACAAAAAGAAAGAGTACGAGGTGCTTGTCTTTCCTGGAAACCTGCCACGTGAGGTTCCCCATTAATGCCGATCTAACCCGCCCACCATGGGTCGTAATTTCCAGGGTCTAAACAGAGCTAAACCTCACAGCAAGTCACCAATGCAAGACAGTAACCTTTCACCTACCAAGGCATAAGTTAAGAATTTACAGATCTTCCTTTCAGGCTTTCTCTCAGTCCAAGAGTGTTCTGTATGTGCTGAGGCCTATGCTAAGAATAGCAGGTCTCGAGATCCTCACATATATATGTTACCGGCAATGTGTGAAAAGCTGGTATTGTATAGAATGCTTTGGGAATATATAGAATGTGGGAAGTTTGTGGGTAAAGTATGAAGTTTTTGGTTGTTGCATACTTTTCCTAGGTATTATTTATATTATCTAGGTATTATACAAAATGACAAGTTGGCTGGCCCTTTGGCATTGTATAGAATGTCTAGAAAATGTGTGAAATATAAACCATTACATACTTTACCTACAAACTTCAGGCATTCTATACAACACAACAATTTGGATCTCCCTCCATGTGTCATTATTCAGAATCCTAGGGCCTCTTCCAGACAGTCCCTGTATGACTGTAAGTGGCATGTATTCAAGGAATGTTGTGATGGGAGCCAGCTGATATCATATCAGTGCTTATGTCTGTCTTTTAAGACAGTCCTGCTCCTGAATCTGGCCTCAGTCAAACGTGTCAGTGATGTGCATGCACGCTGTTTATTCCTCATGCAGATTCTCTCTGTGGCAATAAGTTTTTTCTTATGCCTAAATGTTTCCCAGCTGTTATGTGTGATATTGACTGATCCTCCTTTCACCCACCCCTCTTCTTCTCCACCGAGGATCAGAGGTTGAATGCTCTGTGTCCTGTGCGTGTCCTGCGGGCTTTCATGGAAAAAGTCAGTTCTTTTAGAAGTAGCCTTCAGGGTGCCTCGGAGTACACTTTGGGCTGGCTGCCTCTTGGGCTCTAAGTAGGGCAGTTTCAATGCAATTGTTCTGCTGAAAGCAGGGCTTCCCTTCTGTTTGTCAGATACTACTGGCTTGATGTTTCTAGAACACTGTTAGCTCATTCTGTCCTAGGGGTGGGTTCATCACAACCCCGTACCCCTAATAACATACACTTTGATTGTGTTATTACCCCTGCCTGGCCCCATTTTCGTGAATGTGTGCATTATCAGGCATATTTATGTATGCATGTATCCACATGCCATTCATATCTCAGCTAGGGTGACACCCCAGTGTGTTACCAGGGTTGTTCCTTTGTGACGTGTCAGGCATCGCCTTTTCAGTTGATTGTCCTCTGGCTGTAAGGGCCCTGCTATGAGTCTATGGGCTACTGGGGAGCTGTCAATATCTCCCATGGGTGGATCGTGAACACAAGATTATGATGAAAGAGAACAATGGGTTACTGTTCTCTGAAACATCGAGTGGAGAGATCTTCCAAGCTTGCCGTTTGCTGCACAAGAAGCAAATAAGCTCACTGATGAAAAGGTAGCATGCAGGTGCTTTATGCTCTCTGGTAAGTGGAGGTTCCTTACCAGTCATTGGGCACATGCTTCTGTCTGTCAAAGCCAGACTGCAATTGGGTTTCAGACAGGTGCAATTGGGTGCTTTTCCTATAGATGGATCTCTCCACTCAATGTTTCAGAGAGACGGGGTTACAAATAGTAAACTATTGTTTCTTTACATCTACTGACAGAGCAATGTCTAAGTTAGACATCGTACTCAACATCTTTATCCGACAGCAGAATCTATCACTGTTGTGATTTAATAGACAGTTGTTGAGAACACACTTCGACAGAAATGGCAAATGATCTGATAGACATAGACCACATTTTGCTTGTATTATTGTTTCCTCTGGTGTTTAGTAAGATTTGAAACCTCATGTAGATTTTGATTACTGACTTAGAATTGTAAATGCTGCTGTTTTGTTTGTTTTTTTCAGGTGTAGCAAAGCTGGCTGAGAGCCCCTTCAAAAACAGTGTGTCTTCAGACATGAAGGGAAGCCCAAGATTACGTTTGTATTCACCAGATTACAATTCCAGATAAACCTTCTCCCCCTGAAGACCGGAGAAAGTGCCTTACCATTGGATGCAGGAGTACAACCGTGCTGGAAAATACTTGTGGAAGAGTATTGCTTACATATTTAAAATTATAGCTTTTCCATTTGAATCTAAGTTTGTTGAAGTGCTGCATATTTTTGTCTGCTTTTGATTATTTAAATGTGTGTGCACTCAGAGTATCTCATAATTGCTATTATTATTTTCAGTAGCCTTTTTCCAATAGTCATAAGTTTTAGTGACTTGTGATGTTAAATGTCTTTTTTTCTTTTTTCTTTGAAGCTCAGGACAACCTTTGAAAACTAATGCGAGACTGCAGCTTGATTATGTAGTATGTTATTATGTGAATAGTGCAACCACTGATTCCGTCCAAAGTGCTCTTACAATTGTTTGATATGCAAAAATATGAATGGCCAGTCTTTTAATTTCGTGAACTGTTATATTGATTTTGAATATTTTGAAGAATTTGAGTTGAGTGCAGCTACTTTCAGTTATTGATTGTGAATATTAAAAATGTTTAAGGCTTAGCTCATTTCAATTGCTTTAGATGTAATGTGTTTGTGAAAGGACAGGCTAGTAATCTATGAAGTAGCATTCTCTTGAACCTACAGCATCATTTGACATGGTCATTTGCTGTTTAAAAAGTCCTAATAGATACCGATAATTCTGTTATTGCGAGATTGAGTCATGGTCAAGATTGTGGCCATTTTGACCGAATAAATGCCTCAGCCTTGTAAGCCTGGTCAAGTGAGACAGAAATGCTGCTTGAATAAAGACTATTTTATTCTAGTATCTGCCTTTGTTAGCAAGCTATAATGTGACTTCTAGAACTGCTGCACTGAATAAAATGAGGAATTGTGATATGTCATAATCTAAATATGTACCCATTTCTGAGCCTTTGTCATTGTGTTTGCTCTTCTGTCCATCATACCTCCTTAAAAAAAATTGCTTGTGCTTTGAAAACAGTCTGTATTTACATTGTGCTTTTTTGCAGCATGTGATCTATAAACATTAAATATGCTCTTTAAGTATCACGTGATTCTATTCTAGACTTTCTCTTTCGAATGGGAACTCTCACTGCAAAGACACTTTTTCTGCACAACCGAAGTTTTTCTGCTGGAGCTCCACCACCTCGGAGTGAAGTCTCAGCCCCTGTCTGCTCCCAGGTTTTGATGCCCAGGGATGTAAACTGTCCTCAGTGATAGCAGTTTTCTCTGAGCCCACAGAAGGATCTGATGGGCTAGCTTGTTCAGATAACACGACCTCAGACCCCCCTGATGGTTGGTAAGAGACCACTGACATATACAGACAGCACGTGATGGCCTCTCAGGTCTGGGAGGAAGTGCTTGAGAGCTCGAAACGGCACATTTCCAGCAAATTTATATGCCAGGAAAGTAGATGGCCCTGCCACAGACCCTGAGCCAAGCGACCACTCATGATCAACCCCCAGCCTGTGAGAGATCCATTCGGCGTTAGCGTTATGCGACGACAAGGAGCTCTTAACACGGGTCCTTGGGAGAAGAATCAGGGTTTCCTCCACGTGATTAAGGCGCGAAGGCATCGCCATGTGACCTTGATCATGCGAAAAGAATTTCCCCTCGGGGAGAACCACCTGGTCTTGAGCCACCACTGCAAAGATCCTCATGTACAGCAGGCCAAAAGTGATTAAGTTGGACACAGCTGCCATCAGACCTAACAGTTTCTGAAACCGTTTTACAGTAATAGACTGGCCTAGTTTTATTGCATTTACGGCTGAGAGAATCGATGTAATGCCTGCATCGTAGTCAAATCCTAGAAACGTAGCCACGCCTAGAAAAGTCATTTTCTGAACTGGAAGAAGTACACTCTCTTTGCTGTTGAGCCTCAACCCCAAATTCTGCATATGCGTGAGAAAGACATCTTGATGCCGAACCGCCATGAGCTCGGATTTAAATTATATCAACAATTGGTTGATTTTAGTTCATATGCAAAAGCCCTGGAATCTCAGAGGAGCCAGAGCTGCATCCACACGTTTTGTGAAGTGCGGGGTGACAAAGCTTGGCCGAACAGAAGAAGCCGATATTGGTTTGCTTCGCTCCCGAAAGCAAGCCTCAGGAATTTCCTGTTAAGGACGGATGGATACATGGAAGTAAGCGTCTTTGAGATCAGAAACCAGTCCTCGGACCTGATCTGTGACACAATCTGTTTGAGCACCTTGAACTTCAGTTTACTTACTGTGCGATTTAACAAGCGCCGATCTAGAATAGGTCGCAACCCTCCATCCTTTTTTCTTAACAATGAAGTAACTGCTGTAAAACCCTGACAGCTTGCTGGGAGGAAAAACCCTTTCTATAGCTTCTTTTTGCAAGAGTCAGAACCTCCTGTTCCAAAATCAGAGACTGTTCGGGGTCCACTACTGTAGAGAGGAACCCGTTGAAACGGGGCGGGCAAGGCCCGAATTGAATTCTGTAACCCTTTTCTATTATTTCCACATACATTTTTGTTTAATCAAAAATTCTTTCAGAACCTTTATGATGTGCTACACGAAAAACAAACAAAACAAAAAAAAACTTCAATTCACTGTACCCAGGTAATGGAAGATAGGCCATAATTGATGAATATGTAACATATGCCTAAATATATAGAATTTCATTCTTTCGAATCTGACATTACTATATGTTTTAAATAATCCCATCTTACTTTAGATTTGTGTCATTACAAACTATTTTTAAAACAAGTTATCACTATAAGCCTTGGATTCACGTGGATTATGAACTGGTACAATAATATTAATAATGATAATAATAATATAAATATTTATTGGTTTTTATTTTCCTCTAGATAAATAATGCTGCATCACTGAGTGAACTCCAGGAGCTCACAGAAAAATACTCAAGCATGCTTCAGACAGCAGGCTGCTATAGATTCATGAGGACTCTGGAGGATAAGAAAAAAGTAGTAGATGATTACATTCAGTAGTATTTCATCTACCGAAATCATGTTTCCATCCAGAGGTATAATATTTTTCTTATTCTGTAACAAAACTTTTAAAACAATGTTAAATAGTTATTTTGTATTTTAACTTGAGTACTTTAATACTTTTGTAAGGTTTGATTTTCCTGCTAAGATAAAGCTGAAATCAGGCATCCTGCAATAAAGCAATAAAACTCATCTGGAGAGAAGACTTCAAAGGAATAGGACAACGCCTTGCCCCCCAACTGTCCTCCCTCAGCTATGTGACCAGCCCCCCTCTCCCCTCTCCTTTCTCCCCCTGATCCAAATCACTGAAGTTCTCCAAGGATGCATATGTACTATGTATTATGTATCTTGTGAATCTATTATTTTCCAATTTCATGTTTGGTATCATTTTAAATGTCTCAGTGCGATTGATAAAATGGTCTCAGTTTCACAGCAGTCACTAGTATTATGAGAAAGTTTGAAAACTTAGGAGAATTCTGTTCTCTTCAAGCAGACCACCTCCTCTCCCCCAAAGCCAGGTGTGGGGGCAATAAATATTTACAACTGTTTTGTTTCTGGTCTGGGTATTTAAGGGAAAAGACAAAGCAGCAAGACGGGACATTCTGTAACCAGAACCCCCGCATAGAGATGGTGAATGTCTTTAAGACTTTCATCCGCCATCTCTATGTGTATGCATAACTTTAAATACTCTTAGAGAAACCTTTTGAGTAACTGATGTTATGTATTTATTATATTTGAATTGTGTAATTATGTAATTGGCATTGAAACATTTTTACCTGATAAATAAATTGTTACATCTTGATTTATTTTGAATTCGTCTGAAATCCTTTGTTACCGGTAGATTTATGAGGTCCTCTCGTTTCCGTAATGAGTAGTTGCCAGGATAGTCATACTGAAATCGTAATATATGGAGCAAGGAGCACAATATTAAGGTTTTCAGATTTCTGACTATTATGACTTAACATGTTATAGTATTGTGACTAAATCGAATGGCATTTTTATGAGAATAAGCAGGTTGGCGATTCCATAATTGTGTTTTTTAGTAAACGCTATAATTCCTCTGTTTTGATTCTAAACTGGCCCTCTTACGTCGTTGGAGGCGTTACAGCTGGACGGTCCATGTGCGACGAGAACACCCGAATGAAAGGACAATTGAAAATTAAGAGAAATCAAAGAAATTAAAGATCTAAATTAATTCACATTTAATTGCGCAATTAGCTATTAATGTTATATCAGGAACATTACCCATTAGAGATCGTTTATAATTGGAGTCAGATTGAGCGAGAAGTTAAAGTAAAACTTAATCTAAAATCATAAAAACTAATGTGAATTTAACGCGGCCGCTGAAAAGATTTACACGCAAAATTCCCTTCACCCGGGCTGACGGATTCCTTCATTGGGCCGACAGGCGGAGCTTACACTTTCAACACAATTTTTATTATACTAATAAAGGCTAAATATTGTGGCTGAAGTAATCACCTAATTTTTTGTTGTTAAAATGGAAAATCTGTATCTCCCAGTTTCACAGAAAAGGCTTAAACCTATCCTAGACTTCACTTTGTTTAAGCTGTTTTAACTGAAACCACTGTCATATCTTAAATTATGTCAGGACCATTGTTATATCTCAAGACACACACCAGTAACGTTTTTGTCTAGGGTGTTTATGAAAACTACTTAAATGTCCTGATTAAACTAAGGCCTAATCCTTGTGTAAACTAAGACCTGTCTGTGAAACTAGGCCTATATCTTTCAGTAGCTGTTCATAAAACCCCATTGTAGTAGTCACTTTTTGACATGCAGCTTTTTGTAGGTTCAAAGAGGGATTAGCAACACTTGATTTTGGCAATGCCTTGGAACAGCATCCTTCACTCTTCTTCTCATTCATGTGCTACACTGAGACCAGGCTGACAGCTGATGCAGTGGAGAACATCTTCCACGTGCAGTTCAGTCAGCCTGGTAGCACCAACCCCCAGGAGGAGGCCAGGGTACTGAGCTACTGGCGAGATTATCTGCTCTACCTTGAAGGTATTATATATGTTTGAAATGATAAGAAATGCATGGAATTATCACTACAGCAAATAGACAAAGTACCAAAAAATAAAAACGTGTAAAAACGTTTTTTTCTTTTGCGCCCTCTAGAAAAAGACGCTACTCGTTCCTTGGAAGATGTGCTTATGGTTGGGACTGGACTGGAAGAAGTTCCTCCTGCAGCAATACAGCCAAAGCCAAAGCTAGTTTTTTCAAAAGAGCTCACGCTTTCCCATGGCAAATGTATGTGCAAATACAATCAAAATTCCAATGTTATCCAGTTATGAAGAGTTTCAAGAAGCCATGGATTATGGCATTCAAAATTCCCCTGGGTTTGGTATCCCTTGAAGCTAAACATTTTTCTCTGGTGTAATGGGTTTAGTTACGAGTTAACAGTTTTATTGAAATGATGCAAATATGCCACTTTGTTCTTTCCTGTTTTGAGATATAGGCATGTTTGTATAAGTTATGTTTTAAACTGCACTTGTTATATTTGAACATTTCAAGCCCCTCAGTTAAAAAAGGAACACTCAGGGTAATATTTTTTACTGCACTGATATATTGGGGAGCTTTAATGAAAAAAAAAAATAAATAAATAAATAAAAAAAAAATATATATATATATATATATATATATATATATATATATATATTTATTTTTTATTTTTTTTTATTTTTTTTGTATATATAAATATTTTTTCCACCGGAAATGCATGGTATGTTCTTTGCACACAACTTTAGATTTTCTCATAAACATTTTCAGTCATTGATGGACAGTAAAACATTGATGATTTATGCAGTAAACAAATAAAGTTGTTCTTTGAACTTGATTTTAAAGTCCTGACATAATTTTGAGTGTTATGTAATTCTCAACAGCTGTTATCCAGTTGACTGGTGGATAAAGCCCATTCTGTTTCTGTAAGTCAGCAAAATGATCTTGGAGATTATCATCACCACAAAGACTGCGATGCAGTGGCAGACTGTCCTTGTGACACTGGGAATCCACAGTCCCTTGCATCAAACCTAAGGCCACTCAGAAATTAAAACACTGAGTCAACTCATTACAAATATAACTAAAACCTACAAATGCTACGGTGAAAAATGATAACCTAACACCTCGATTTTTAAATAGTTTTGAATTTGGTGACAAATATACCAAAGTTTGACCCTCAATTTTTACAAGATCTTTTTTCAAATATGGTCATTACCTTTGCTTCTACTACAAAGACACTTTGTGTTAAACTTTGCAAATCAGAGAAATCCACCTTTTTGTTTTGTGCACTACTTTTTTTTTTTTTTTTTTTGTCTGAGCATATCTGAATTCTTTTTTACAGTTTTTTACAATCACTTTACTTCTATTTTCAGAACCTTGATGTCATTTTTCAAAACTCTTGACACAAAACTCAAAACGGTTATCACTTGTAATACAGGCTGTCCAATGTTCAAAACAGTGCATTGTGCATTCACATCTTTAAAGAAATCTTGCACTTGCACAATCATTGGTTCAAAACATAAATTTACTGTGAAAAACCATTGAAACATAACTATAGATCACCCACACACAAGCAACCGATAGTTTCACTGTGGCATTGTTCGTACAATCATTAAATATTGTAGAACAAAATAGGAGATACAGGTTTCATTGTGGTTCTACATGTACAATAAACACATCTCTGTAAAAGTACTGCAGTAGTAGAGAGAATACTACAGACACAGTGGAATCATTGTACTGTAGTGTTTTGCATCAATATATTACAAACTTTGTTCAATCACAACATAGGTTTATTTGAATCAAAGCAAAAAATAATTAACTATGAAATATAAAAGACAGTACTGTAAAACATCAATACTCAACTTGCTTGCTTGTACTGTAAGAAACAAAACAGGCATGATTACTGTACTTCTACATTGTCTCTCAACTCTGTGTTGTGGATTTGACCACAGGTTCTCATCTACATCACAATGGATGTTTTCCAAAAAACCTTCGGGCATGGCGAATTCATGCCTGACACTGGTCTGCTGTGATGTCATCCTTGGATATTGTAGTCTAATTGGTTCATGCTCCACGCTATTTGGTGACAATAAATCTCGTTGTCTTGAAACTTTCATGATTTACAATAAACATGGAAGATTGTTTGTCTGTCTCCATACAACTATGCATTAAGAGTAATGAAACAGTTACTTATCATTTTGAGCAGTTGTGTCAATTGAAAGTTAGATCACTGTAAGGAAATGAATAAACACTCATTTGAAATGTAATGTGTGAATTGCTTTTTGAAACAGTAGTACTTTGATGTTAAGTTGTGTCATATTGAACAGGTGATTTTTGTTCAATGAACAAATGATCTAAGTTTTATGTGTATTGTATCCAAGCAATTGAGAAAAGGGTTAGAGTTTTGAAAAATGAGCATTTTGATCATTGGTTGCGAGTTTTGTGTCTAGAGTTGTGAAAAATGACATCAAGGTTCTGAAAATAGTAGCAAAGTGATTGTAAAAAACTGTAAATGATGATCTAGTTTTCTGATTTAAAATAATAGGGAAATCGTCAAGTGTAGGAAATTCCACTATACACTTATGTCAGCTATAGGCCATCGATCACATTTTCTTTGATAATTAATGATTAAACCAAAGTGAAAACGAAATCTGATATTTACAGAACATGCTCACATATTGCATGGATTAAATACGAACCTGTGAGGCAGGTGATACATGGCTTCTGGTTTACCAGAAGGACAACAAGATTGATGAACAGGTTGGATGATGTGGTTATTCCAAAGTTCTCTGTACTCATCAAGGTCTTTCTGCAAGATGCTCAAGAAGACATACCGTAGAAGGCACTTATGCTCATGGCTGCCATTGAAAAGGTACCTCTCTCTCAGGTCGCTGAACAGCTCAATCCAGAGCTGAGTCCTAATGATGGAATGACAGAATACACAATGCTTTACTTCAGTGCTCAATAAATGTTATATGGTAAGGATTGCTAAAAATAAATGTTTCACTCAAAAGGTATTATTTAAACTGTACTCCCATTTGTTTTTTTAAAAAAAAAAAAAAAAAAAGATTTTTAAATATCAGTGCAAAGAAAACTTTATAGCATCAAGAAAAAAAGATTAGATTACATTTTAATCTAGTGTTATTTAATCTAGTGTTAATGTCTTGTGACAAAAAAGTGACGAAATTGTCAACACAGTCTCACTCCCTACTCGTCAAATGTCTGACGCATGGACAAGGGACACTGGCGTCACTTTTTAACGCACTGGGTATACCTTTGGCGTAATTTTCCAACGTGCAGGGTAGTCCGATAGACTTCTATAGAACTAAACAGCGTTCAAATTTGAACGTCTTGGTCAGCACCACCGCCGCCCCCGTGTCTGCCTTCGTATGGGTCGAGACTACAATAAATACAAATAAATAGGATAGGGAAAAAAAAAAAAAAATGACCAGGGCGCGAGTCAAATCAAGCAGCCCCAGTTGATTTTATTTTGGCCTCCAAATGGTTTTTGATGTTTAAAAACCCTCGCAATCTGATATCGAAGTGCCCTCTGCGCAAAGATCAGCGGTGCGCGTTCATCAGCGGTGAGTTTAACAACGCACATGGTGTACAACCGCATTCAGCGGTGAGTTTAACGACGCACATGGTGTACAACCGCATTCAGCAGTTTATATTTTAAAAACTAACGCTACATCTATCAATATTTATTTAGATATTATCATGGAATTCATTTCTTTATTTTAATCATATCATTTTTGTCTTATTACCGGTGAAATTCTACAGTATGCTGTAATCATGGACTGTAAAAACGCTGTAATACAGAACATTACGATATGATCTGAGCTAGACGCATTCAAAGCCAATATCCCACAATGGATTTTTATTTATTTATTATTATTTAACAAAAGACACAACATACAACAATAACATGACATCCAAAAGATACAATCAACAATATACAGTACAGTATAAGTACAGAATTAGTTCACAGAATGAACTAAAAGAAAATAATAATAATAGGGGCAATCTATTATAATAATAATAAAGATAAAATCAGAGACCAGTATTTATATTATTTAAGAAAACAGCATATTAATTTACTTTTCAATTCTTTAGCAAATAGCAAATCAACCGAAGGCTCTGGAAGTGACGTGGTAGATAAAAAAGAAGATAAAAAAATACATTTGTGCAAAATTTACTTCATTTGTTTAATATATATGCTTTTTTGGAAATGATCTAGATTTCTAAGAAATGTGTGTTTGCACTATCGTAAAACATTTCTTGAATAAAAAAAAAAGAGAAAAAATACATAATTTGTAATATTGATGTTTTCGTCTAACATTGTATTTGAGGATTTAAATAATAAAGATAACAATAATAATAACATATCGTTTATATTTGTCCCATGTATTGTGTGCTCGTCGGCCGGCGGCAATCTGAAATGGAATGAAACCCATTCACGGCCATAGTTACTAGGATTCACTGCAGACAGCAGAAAAGGAGTCGAACATGTGGGGAACACACTGGTGTCATCAGATTTTAAAAATTAATCGTTAAATAGGTGAAAATTGCTTATTACCATATTTGACAGTGAGTGGGTAAACTCTGGTGACAATGTCTAATCTACATGACAGCAGAGGCCCAGAGCTTTCTATAACTGCTGGTCTTATGTGTTTAGCACCTTCTGTTGCTAAATGATAAGCCTTCAAAGATGGACTAGGTTCAAGGTTCAGAGGTCAATATTTCAAAGCAGGAGTAATGTATCCTCTTCAGACTGACATTATGTTACTCTCCAGGTTGAGACCTCCAACGATGTGTTTGCTAGTCCTACGACAACGTTTTAATTTTTACTTATCATGGTTTGCAGATGATTCACTTTGGGTGATAGCCTCCTTTATTGTCCCCAGAGGGATATCTGCCTTGAGTTCAAATGCTTCACACATAACACTTGACATATTGTTTAATCATACAGCTGACATATACTTACAATAAAAACAATAAAGTGATATGTAGTCAGACTGACCCTAACCCTAACCATAACCCTAACCCTAAACCAGACTGCATATCACACAGCAACTATTGCTCTATTTTTGCAACATATCTATTGCTCATCTTTCACAAACAGTGACAAGAGCAGCACACAACTATTTGCATTATATCATGAAGCCTCACACAACATTATTAAAATTTTTAATTGAGGTAGGTCCAAATAGGCCTATAGTTTAGAAATGTTAAGTTTAGATTGGGGTACCCATATCTTCTGCCAGGATAAGAGCTCATACTTGGTATGGAGAATAAAGATGGATCAGACCACATTCTTTATGCTTGCCTGGAGAGACTGGTTTCTATTCCTCTCCACAACGTTCATGACAGTCATATTAAAATACCCTGTAATGCAGCCTTGTAACATAACATAAACCCTCTGATTCACCGTGTTTGCTCTAAATGATAACACCCACTTTCAACACGGGCCTTCCAGCCAAAGGTATTGTCCATATCATACACACCAATGTGCCTATAGGAGCAGAGCTGATGGATTGGTTCATCATTTATGACCTCTGATACATTCTGACCCATGTCACGACCCTTTCATCAGCGTGTGAAATGGCTGAATGAGAAATGTGAGTTGTGTCTGTGTGCCTTAGGCTGAGGAAGAAGTGTGCCAACATACCAAAACACATGTTGTATGTACACCAACCCTAACCCATAACGGTGACGTCAGCGTTATTAATTTAGAGGATTTAATAAAACAAATAAATAAATAAAAACTGATTAATTGAACACAATCGTAGCATATTATATATATTTATTAAAATCAACAAACCTCCGATAAAAATACATTATCCAGCATGCTATAATTAAAGCATGCAGTGTCCTAAAGAAAACGCTTAAACTGCTTACTTGCACGGTCTTGCGGTCTGTGTGTCTGCTCAAGCCGGAGAGAGTGTCATGTAGGCGGCCTGAAGGTGTAAGGAAGCGCCCCTCTGTGAATTCGCTCCAAATGAACAATGCAGTAATCTCACTGCTGTAAGGCTGATGTAACATCAGATTAAGACGATACGGAGAGTTATTGAAAAAGAATTAAAAAGTAACAGTAAATTCATGTTCGAGGACTAATTTATCAAAAATATGCCCTTTGGTCTTTACATATTTTTATATACACTGAATCGCAACAAGTGCATATCTTTATCTTGTGCTCTGTTCCTCCCTGTGAGCCGTGCACTGTGCCTCACTGCTCAAGCCGGAGAGAGTGTCAGGTAGGCGGCTTGAAATTGTAAGGTGAACCCCGCTCAACTCAAACTCTCTCCGGCTTGAGGACAGACACAAACACACAGTCTGGAAGAATCTTGATACTTTTAGTGATTTTTCTGATATGAAGTACAGGGAGGAATTTTGACATTTAGCCGTTTTTTGAGAAATGATGCACGCTCAGAAAAACGACTAAGTGTCAAAATTCCCCCGTGTGAACCGTGCGGTGTGCGTCTCTGCGCAAGCCGGAGAGGGTGTTAGGTAGGCGGACTGAATGTGTGAGGAAGTGCCCCTCTGTGAATTCGCTCCAAATGAACCAAGAAACTAAAAAGTTACAGAAAGGTCATGTTTGAGCAGTAATTTATTAAAATTACATTTTTTTTCAATTTTAAATTTTTCTGAGAAACGGAGGAATTTTTTACACTTAGTCGTGTTACTGTGAAATGGTGCACGTGGAGAAAAACGACTAAGTGTCAATATTCCCCCGTGTGAACCGTGCGGTGTGTGTCTCTGCGCAAGCCGGAGAGAGTGTCAGGGAGGCGGCCTGAAGTTGTGAGGAAGAGCCCCTCTGTGAATTCGCTCCAAATGAACCAAGAAACTAAAAAGTAACAGAAAGGTCATGTTTGAGCAGTAATTTATTAAAATTACATTTTTTTTCAATTTTAAATTTTTCTGAGAAACGGAGGCATTTTTTACACTTAGTCGTTTTACTGTGAAATGGTGCAAGTGCAGAAAAACGACTGAGTGTCAAAATTCCTCCGTGTGAACCGTGCGGTGTGTGTGTCTGCTCAAGCCGGAGAGAGTGTCATATGTAGGCGGCCTGAAGGTGTAAGGAAGCGCCCCTCTGTGAATTCGCTCCAAATGAACAATGCAGTAATCTCACTGCTGTAAGGCTGATGTAACATCAGATTAAGACGATACGGAGAGTTATTGAAAAAGAATTAAAAAGTAACAGTAAATTCATGTTCGAGGACTAATTTATCAAAAATATGCCCTTTGGTCTTTACATATTTTTATATACACTGAATCGCAACAAGTCTTTATCTTGTGCTCTGTTCCTCCCTGTGAGCCGTGCACTGTGCCTCACTGCTCAAGCCGGAGAGAGTGTCAGGTAGGCGGCTTGAAATTGTAAGGTGAACCCGCTCAACTCAAACTCTCTCCGGCTTGAGGACAGACACAAACACACAGTCTGGAAGAATCTTGATACTTTTAGTGATTTTTCTGATATGAAGTACAGGGAGGAATTTTGACATTTAGACGTTTTTTGAGAAATGATGCACGCTCAGAAAAACGACTAAGTGTCAAAATTCCCCCGTGTGAACCGTGCGGTGTGCGTCTCTGCGCAAGACGGAGAGGGTGTTAGGTAGGCGGACTGAATGTGTGAGGAAGTGCCCCTCTGTGAATTCGCTCCAAATGAACCAAGAAACTAAAAAGTAACAGAAAGTTCATGTTTGAGCAGTAATTTATTAAAATTACATTTTTTTCAATTTTAAATTTTTCTGAGAAACGGTGGAATTTTTTACACTTAGTCTTTTTGCTGTGAAATGATGCACGTGCAGAAAAACGACAAAGTGTCAATATTCCTCCGTGTGAACCGTGCGGTGTGTGTCTCTGCTCAAGCCGGAGAGGGCATGAGGAAGGCGGCATGAAAGTGTAAGGAAGGGCTTCGCTGTGAATCCGCTCAACTCAAACTCTCTCCGGCTTGAGGAGAAACACACAAACACAGCCTGGAGGAATCTTGACACTTTTAGTGATTTTTCTGATAAAGGGAGGAATTTTGACATTTAGACGTTTTTTGAGAAATGATGCACGCTCAAAAAAACGACTTAGTGTCAAAATTCCTCCGCGTGATACAGGCAGTGTGTGTCGCTCTTCAAGCCGGAGAGCGTGTTAGGTACTCGGCATGAAGGTGTAAAGAAGGGCCCCTCCGTAAATGCGCTCCATATGAACCAGTAAACTAAAAAGTAACAGAAAGTTCATGTTTGAGCAGTAATTTATTAAAAATAAATTTTTTAAATTTTTCTGAGAAACTGTACACGGAGGAATTTTGACATTTAGTCTTTTTGCTGTGAAATGATGCACGTGCAGAAAAACGACAAAGTGTCAATATTCCTCCGTGTGAACCGTGCGGTGTGTGTTCCTGCTCAAGCCGGAGAGAGCATGATGAAGGCGGCATGAAAGTGTAAGGAAGGGCTTCGCTGTGAATCCGCTCAACTCAAACTCTCTCCGGCTTGAGGAGAAACACACAAACACAGCCTGGAGGAATCTTGACACTTTTAGTGATTTTTCTGATAAAGGGAGGAATTTTGACATTTAGACGTTTTTTGAGAAATGATGCACGCTCAAAAAAACGACTTAGTGTCAAAATTCCTCCGCGTGATACAGGCAGTGTGTGTCGCTCTTCAAGCCGGAGAGAGTGTTAGGTACTCGGCATGAAGGTGTAAGGAAGGGCCCCTCCGTGAATGCGCTCCATATGAACCAGTAAACTAAAAAGTAACAGAAAGTTCATGTTTGAGCAGTAATTTATTAAAAATAATTTTTTTAAATTTTTAATTTTTCTGAGAAACTACACGGAGGAGTTTTGACACTTAGTCTTTTTACTCTGAAATGATGCACGTGCAGAAAAACGACAAAGTGTCTATATTCCTCCGTGTGAACCGTGCGGTGTGTGTCTCTGCTCAAGCCGGAGAGGGCATGAGGAAGGCGGCATGAAAGTGTAAGGAAGGGCTTCGCTGTGAATCCGCTCAACTCAAACTCTCTCCGGCTTGAGGAGAAACACACAAACACAGCCTGGAGGAATCTTGACACTTTTAGTGATTTTTCTGATAAAGGGAGGAATTTTGACATTTAGACGTTTTTTGAGAAATGATGCACGCTCAAAAAAACGACTTAGTGTCAAAATTGCTCCGCGTGATACAGGCAGTGTGTCGCTCTTCAAGCCGGAGAGCGTGTTAGGTAGGCGGACTGAATGTGTGAGGAAGTGCCCCTCTGTGAATTCGCTCCAAATGAACCAAGAAACTAAAAAGTAACAGAAAGTTCATGTTTGAGCAGTAATTTATTAAAATTACATTTTTTTCAATTTTGAATTTTTCTGAGAAACGGAGGAATTTTTTACACTTAGTCTTTTTGCTGTGAAATGATGCACGTGCAGATAAACGAAAAAGTGTCAATATTCCTCCGTGTGAAACGTGCGGTTAGTGTCTCTGCTCAAGCCGGAGAGAGCAAGAGGAAGGCGGCATGAAAGTGTAAGGAAGGGCTTCGCTGTGAATCCGCTCAACTCAAACTCTCTCCGGCTTGAGGAGAAACACACAAACACAGCCTGGAGGAATCTTGACACTTTTAGTGATTTTTCTGATAAAGCGAGGAATTTTGACATTTAGACGTTTTTTGAGAAATGATGCACGCTCAAAAAAACGACTTAGTGTCAAAATTGCTCCGCGTGATACAGGCAGTGTGTGTCGCTCTTCAAGGCGGAGAGAGCATGAGGAAGGCGGCATGAAAGTGTAAGGAAGGGCTTCGCTGTGAATCCGCTCAACTCAAACTCTCTCCGGCTTGAGGAGAAACACACAAACACAGCGTGGAGGAATCTTGACACTTTTAGTGATTTTTCTGATAAAGGGAGGAATTTTGACATTTAGACGTTTTTTGAGAAATGATGCACGCTCAAAAAAACGACTTAGTGTCAAAATTGCTCCGCGTGATACAGGCAGTGTGTGTCGCTCTTTAAGCCGGAGAGAGCATGAGGAAGGCGGCATGAAAGTGTAAGGAAGGGCTTCGCTGTGAATCCGCTCAACTCAAACTCTCTCCGGCTTGAGGAGAAACACACAAACTCAGCCTGGAGGAATCTTGACACTTTTAGTGATTTTTCTGATAAAGGGAGGAATTTTGACATTTAGACGTTTTTTGAGAAATGATGCACGCTCAAAAAAACGACTTAGTGTCAAAATTCCTCCGCGTGATACAGGCAGTGTGTGTCGCTCTTCAAGCCGGAGAGAGCATGAGGAAGGCGGCATGAAAGTGTAAGGAAGGGCTTCGCTGTGAATCCGCTCAACTCAAACTCTCTCCGGCTTGAGGAGAATCACACAAACACAGCCTGGAGGAATCTTGACACTTTTAGTGATTTTTCTGATAAAGGGAGGAATTTTGCCATTTAGACGTTTTTTGAGAAATGATGCACGCTCAAAAAAACGACTTAGTGTCAAAATTGCTCCGCGTGATACAGGCAGTGTGTGTCGCTCTTCAAGCCGGAGAGAGCATGAGGAAGGCGGCATGAAAGTGTAAGGAAGGGCTTCGCTGTGAATCCGCTCAACTCAAACTCTCTCCGGCTTGAGGAGAAACACACAAACACAGCCTGGAGGAATCTTGACACTTTTAGTGATTTTTCTGATAAAGGGAGGAATTTTGACATTTAGACGTTTTTTGAGAAATGATGCACGCTCAAAAAAACGACTTAGTGTCAAAATTGCTCCGCGTGATACAGGCAGTGTGTGTCGCTCTTCAAGCCGGAGAGCGTGTTAGTTACTCGGCATGAAGGTGTAAGGAAGGGCCCCTCCGTGAATGCGCTCCATATGAACCAGTAAACTAAAAAGTAACAGAAAGTTCATGTTTGAGCAGTAATTTATTAAAAATAAATTTTTTTAAATTTTAAATTTTTCTGAGAAACTGTACACGGAGGAATTTTGACACTTAGTCTTTTTACTCTGAAAGGATGCACATGCAGAAAAACGACAAAGTGTCTATATTCCTCCGTGTGAACCGTGCGGTGTGTGTTTCTGCTCAAGCCGGAGAGAGCATGAGGAAGGCGGCTTGAAAGTGTAAGGAAGGGCTTCGCTGTGCATCCTCTCAACTCAAACTCTCTTCGGCTTGAGGAGAAACACACAAACACAGCCTGGAGGAATCTTGACACTTTTAGTGATTTTTCTGATAAAGGGAGGAATTTTGACATTTAGACGTTTTTTGAGAAATGATGCACGCTCAAAAAACGACTTAGTGTCAAAATTGCTCCGCGTGATACAGGCAGTGTGTGTCGCTCTTCAAGCCGGAGAGCGTGTTAGGTAGGCGGACTGAATGTGTGAGGAAGTGCCCCTCTGTGAATTCGCTCTAAATGAACCAAGAAACTAAAAAGTAACAGAAAGTTCATGTTTGAGCAGTAATTTATTAAAATTACATTTTTTTCAATTTTGAATTTTTCTGAGAAACGGAGGAATTTTTTACACAGTCTTTTTGCTGTGAAATGATGCACGTGCAGATAAACGACAAAGTGTCAATATTCCTCCGTGTGAACCGTGCGGTGTGTGTTTCTGCTCATGCCGGAGAGAGCATGAGGAAGGCGGCATGAAAGTGTAAGGAAGGGCTTCGCTGTGAATCCGCTCAACTCAAACTCTCTCCGGCTTGAGGAGAAACACACAAACACAGCCTGGAGGAATCTTGACACTTTTAGTGATTTTTCTGATAATGGGAGGAATTTTGACATTAAGACGTTTTTTGAGAAATGATGCACGCTCAAAAAAACGACTTAGTGTCAAAATTGCTCCGCGTGATACAGGCAGTGTGTGTCGCTCTTCAAGCCGGAGAGAGCATGAGGAAGGCGGCATGAAAGTGTAAGGAAGGGCCTTGCTGTGAATCCGTTCAACTCAAACTCTCTCCGGCTTGAGGAGAAACACACAAACACAGCCTGGAGGAATCTTGACACTTTTAGTGATTTTTCTGATAAAGGGAGGAATTTTGACATTTAGACGTTTTTTGAGAAATGATGCACGCTCAAAAAAACGACTTAGTGTCAAAATTGCTCCGCGTGATACAGGCAGTGTGTGTCGCTCTTCAAGCCGGAGAGAGCATGAGGAAGGCGGCATGAAAGTGTAAGGAAGGGCTTCGCTGTGAATCCTCTCAACTCAAACTCTCTCCGGCTTGAGGAAAAACACACAAACACAGCCTGGAGGAATCTTGACACTTTTAGTGATTTTTCTGATAAAGGGAGGAATTTTGACATTTAGACGTTTTTTGAGAAATGATGCACGCTCAAAAAAACGACTTAGTGTCAAAATTGCTCCGCGTGATACAGGCAGTGTGTCGCTCTTCAAGGCGGAGAGATCATGAGGAAGGCGGCATGAAAGTGTAAGGAAGGGCTTCGCTGTGAATCCGCTCAACTCAAACTCTCTCCGGCTTGAGGAGAAACACACAAACACAGCCTGGAGGAATCTTGACACTTTTAGTGAATTTTCTGATAAAGGGAGGAATTTTGACATTTAGACGTTTTTTGAGAAATGATGCACGCTCAAAAAAAACGACTTAGTGTCAAAATTGCTCCGCGTGATACAGGCAGTGTTTTTCGCTCTTCAAGCCGGAGAGCGTGTTAGGTAGGCGGACTGAATGTGTGAGGAAGTGCCCCTCTGTGAATTCGCTCCAAATGAACCAAGAAACTAAAAAGTAACAGAAAGTTCATGTTTGAGCAGTAATTTATTAAAATTACATTTTTTTCAATTTTGAATTTTTCTGAGAAACGGAGGAATTTTTTACACTTAGTCTTTTTGCTGTGAAATGATGCACGTGCAGATAAACGACAAAGTGTCAATATTCCTCCGTGTGAAACGTGCGGTGTGTGTCTCTGCTCAAGCCGGAGAGAGCAAGAGGAAGGCGGCATGAAAGTGTAAGGAAGGGCTTCGCTGTGAATCCGCTCAACTCAAACTCTCTCCGGCTTGAGGAGAAACACACAAACTCAGCTTGGAGGAATCTTGACACTTTTAGTGATTTTTCTGATAAAGGGAGGAATTTTGACATTTAGACGTTTTTTGAGAAATGATGCACGCTCAAAAAAACGACTTAGTGTCAAAATTGCTCCGCGTGATACAGGCAGGGTGTGTCGCTTTTCAAGCCGGAGAGAGCATGAGGAAGGCGGCATGAAAGTGTAAGGAAGGGCCTTGCTGTGAATCCGTTCAACTCAAACTCTCTCCGGCTTGAGGAGAAACACACAAACACAGCCTGGAGAAATCTTGACACTTTTAGTGATTTTTCTGATAAAGGGAGGAATTTTGACATTTAGACGTTTTTTGAGAAATGATGCACGCTCAAAAAAACGACTTAGTGTCAAAATTCCTCCGCGTGATACAGGCAGTGTGTGTCGCTCTTCAAGCCGGAGAGCGTGTTAGGTAGGCGGACTGAATGTGTGAGGAAGTGCCCCTCTGTGAATTCGCTCCAAATGAACCAAGAAACTAAAAAGTAACAGAAAGTTCATGTTTGAGCAGTAATTTATTAAAATCACATTTTTTTCAATTTTGAATTTTTCTGAGAAACGGAGGAATTTTTTACACTTATTCTTTTTGCTGTGAAATGATGCACGTGCAGATAAACGACAAAGTGTCAATATTCCTCCGTGTGAACCGTGCGGTGTGTGTTTCTGCTCAAGCCGGAGAGAGCATGAGGAAGGCGGCATGAAAGTGTAAGGAAGGGCTTCGCTGTGAATCCGCTCAACTCAAACTCTCTCCGGCTTGAGGAGAAACACACAAACACAGCCTGGAGGAATCTTGACACTTTTAGTGATTTTTCTGATAAAGGGAGGAATTTTGACATTTAGACGTTTTTTGAGAAATGATGCACGCTCAAAAAAACGACTTAGTGTCAAAATTGCTCCGCGTGATACAGGCAGTGTGTGTCGCTCTTCAAGCCGGAGAGCGTGTTAGTTACTCGGCATGAAGGTGTAAGGAAGGGCCCCTCCGTGAATGCGCTCCATATGAACCAGTAAACTAAAAAGTAACAGAAAGTTCATGTTTGAGCAGTAATTTATTAAAAATAAATTTTTTAAATTTTAAATTTTTCTGAGAAACTGTACACGGAGGAATTTTGACACTTAGTCCTTTTACTCTGAAAGGATGCACATGCAGAAAAACGACAAAGTGTCTATATTCCTCCGTGTGAACCGTGCGGTGTGTGTTTCTGCTCAAGCCGGAGAGAGCATGAGGAAGGCGGCTTGAAAGTGTAAGGAAGGGCTTCGCTGTGCATCCTCTCAACTCAAACTCTCTCCGGCTTGAGGAGAAACACACAAACACAGCCTGGAGGAATCTTGACACTTTTAGTGATTTTTCTGATAAAGGGAGGAATTTTGACATTTAGACGTTTTTTGAGAAATGATGCACGCTCAAAAAAACGACTTAGTGTCAAAATTGCTCCGCGTGATACAGGCAGTGTGTGTCGCTCTTCAAGCCGGAGAGCGTGTTAGGTAGGCGGACTGAATGTGTGAGGAAGTGCCCCTCTGTGAATTCGCTCTAAATGAACCAAGAAACTAAAAAGTAACAGAAAGTTCATGTTTGAGCAGTAATTTATTAAAATTACATTTTTTTCAATTTTAAATTTTTCTGAGAAACGGAGGAATTTTTTACACTTAGTCTTTTTGCTGTGAAATGATGCACGTGCAGAAAAACGACAAAGTGTCAATATTCCTCCGTGTGAACCGTGCGGTGTGTGTCTCTGCTCAAGCCGGAGAGGGCATGAGGAAGGCGGCATGAAAGTGTAAGGAAGGGCTTCGCTGTGAATCCGCTCAACTCAAACTCTCTCCGGCTTGAGGAGAAACACACAAACACAGCCTGGAGGAATCTTGACACTTTTAGTGATTTTTCTGATAAAGGGAGGAATTTTGACATTTAGACGTTTTTTGAGAAATGATGCACGCTCAAAAAAACGACTTAGTGTCAAAATTGCTCCGCGTGATACAGGCAGTGTGTGTCGCTCTTCAAGCCGGAGAGCGTGTTAGGTACTCGGCATGAAGGTGTAAAGAAGGGCCCCTCCGTAAATGCGCTCCATATGAACCAGTAAACTAAAAAGTAACAGAAAGTTCATGTTTGAGCAGTAATTTATTAAAAATAAATTTTTTAAATTTTTCTGAGAAACTGTACACGGAGGAATTTTGACATTTAGTCTTTTTGCTGTGAAATGATGCACGTGCAGAAAAACGACAAAGTGTCAATATTCCTCCGTGTGAACCGTGCGGTGTGTGTTCCTGCTCAAGCCGGAGAGAGCATGATGAAGGCGGCATGAAAGTGTAAGGAAGGGCTTCGCTGTGAATCCGCTCAACTCAAACTCTCTCCGGCTTGAGGAGAAACACACAAACACAGCCTGGAGGAATCTTGACACTTTTAGTGATTTTTCTGATAAAGGGAGGAATTTTGACATTTAGACGTTTTTTGAGAAATGATGCACGCTCAAAAAAACGACTTAGTGTCAAAATTGCTCCGCGTGATACAGGCAGTGTGTGTCGCTCTTCAAGCCGGAGAGAGTGTTAGGTACTCGGCATGAAGGTGTAAGGAAGGGCCCCTCCGTGAATGCGCTCCATATGAACCAGTAAACTAAAAAGTAACAGAAAGTTCATGTTTGAGCAGTAATTTATTAAAAATAATTTTTTTAAATTTTTAATTTTTCTGAGAAACTACACGGAGGAGTTTTGACACTTAGTCTTTTTACTCTGAAATGATGCACGTGCAGAAAAACGACAAAGTGTCAATATTCCTCCGTGTGAACCGTGCGGTGTGTGTCTCTGCTCAAGCCGGAGAGGGCATGAGGAAGGCGGCATGAAAGTGTAAGGAAGGGCTTCGCTGTGAATCCGCTCAACTCAAACTCTCTCCGGCTTGAGGAGAAAACACACAAACACAGCCTGGAGGAATCTTGACACTTTTAGTGATTTTTCTGATAAAGGGAGGAATTTTGACATTTAGACGTTTTTTGAGAAATGATGCACGCTCAAAAAAACGACTTAGTGTCAAAATTGCTCCGCGTGATACAGGCAGTGTGTCGCTCTTCAAGCCGGAGAGCGTGTTAGGTAGGCGGACTGAATGTGTGAGGAAGTGCCCCTCTGTGAATTCGCTCCAAATGAACCAAGAAACTAAAAAGTAACAGAAAGTTCATGTTTGAGCAGTAATTTATTAAAATTACATTTTTTTCAATTTTGAATTTTTCTGAGAAACGGAGGAATTTTTTACACTTAGTCTTTTTGCTGTGAAATGATGCACGTGCAGATAAACGAAAAAGTGTCAATATTCCTCCGTGTGAAACGTGCGGTTAGTGTCTCTGCTCAAGCCGGAGAGAGCAAGAGGAAGGCGGCATGAAAGTGTAAGGAAGGGCTTCGCTGTGAATCCGCTCAACTCAAACTCTCTCCGGCTTGAGGAGAAACACACAAACACAGCCTGGAGGAATCTTGACACTTTTAGTGATTTTTCTGATAAAGGGAGGAATTTTGACATTTAGACGTTTTTTGAGAAATGATGCACGCTCAAAAAAACGACTTAGTGTCAAAATTGCTCCGCGTGATACAGGCAGTGTGTGTCGCTCTTCAAGCCGGAGAGAGCATGAGGAAGGCGGCATGAAAGTGTAAGGAAGGGCTTCGCTGTGAATCCGCTCAACTCAAACTCTCTCCGGCTTGAGGAGAAACACACAAACACAGCGTGGAGGAATCTTGACACTTTTAGTGATTTTTCTGATAAAGGGAGGAATTTTGACATTTAGACGTTTTTTGAGAAATGATGCACGCTCAAAAAAAACGACTTAGTGTCAAAATTGCTCCGCGTGATACAGGCAGTGTGTGTCGCTCTTTAAGCCGGAGAGAGCATGAGGAAGGCGGCATGAAAGTGTAAGGAAGGGCTTCGCTGTGAATCCGCTCAACTCAAACTCTCTCCGGCTTGAGGAGAAACACACAAACTCAGCCTGGAGGAATCTTGACACTTTTAGTGATTTTTCTGATAAAGGGAGGAATTTTGACATTTAGACGTTTTTTGAGAAATGATGCACGCTCAAAAAAACGACTTAGTGTCAAAATTCCTCCGCGTGATACAGGCAGTGTGTGTCGCTCTTCAAGCCGGAGAGAGCATGAGGAAGGCGGCATGAAAGTGTAAGGAAGGGCTTCGCTGTGAATCCGCTCAACTCAAACTCTCTCCGGCTTGAGGAGAATCACACAAACACAGCCTGGAGGAATCTTGACACTTTTAGTGATTTTTCTGATAAAGGGAGGAATTTTGACATTTAGACGTTTTTTGAGAAATGATGCACGCTCAAAAAAACGACTTAGTGTCAAAATTGCTCCGCGTGATACAGGCAGTGTGTGTCGCTCTTCAAGCCGGAGAGAGCATGAGGAAGGCGGCATGAAAGTGTAAGGAAGGGCTTCGCTGTGAATCCGCTCAACTCAAACTCTCTCCGGCTTGAGGAGAAACACACAAACACAGCCTGGAGGAATCTTGACACTTTTAGTGATTTTTCTGATAAAGGGAGGAATTTTGACATTTAGACGTTTTTTGAGAAATGATGCACGCTCAAAAAAAACGACTTAGTGTCAAAATTGCTCCGCGTGATACAGGCAGTGTGTGTCGCTCTTCAAGCCGGAGAGCGTGTTAGTTACTCGGCATGAAGGTGTAAGGAAGGGCCCCTCCGTGAATGCGCTCCATATGAACCAGTAAACTAAAAAGTAACAGAAAGTTCATGTTTGAGCAGTAATTTATTAAAAATAAATTTTTTAAATTTTAAATTTTTCTGAGAAACTGTACACGGAGGAATTTTGACACTTAGTCTTTTTACTCTGAAAGGATGCACATGCAGAAAAACGACAAAGTGTCTATATTCCTCCGTGTGAACCGTGCGGTGTGTGTTTCTGCTCAAGCCGGAGAGAGCATGAGGAAGGCGGCATGAAAGTGTAAGGAAGGGCTTCGCTGTGAATCCTCTCAACTCAAACTCTCTTCGGCTTGAGGAGAAACACACAAACACAGCCTGGAGGAATCTTGACACTTTTAGTGATTTTTCTGATAAAGGGAGGAATTTTGACATTTAGACGTTTTTTGAGAAATGATGCACGCTCAAAAAAACGACTTAGTGTCAAAATTGCTCCGCGTGATACAGGCAGTGTGTGTCGCTCTTCAAGCCGGAGAGCGTGTTAGGTAGGCGGACTGAATGTGTGAGGAAGTGCCCCTCTGTGAATTCGCTCTAAATGAACCAAGAAACTAAAAAGTAACAGAAAGTTCATGTTTGAGCAGTAATTTATTAAAATTACATTTTTTTCAATTTTGAATTTTTCTGAGAAACGGAGGAATTTTTTACACAGTCTTTTTGCTGTGAAATGATGCACGTGCAGATAAACGACAAAGTGTCAATATTCCTCCGTGTGAACCGTGCGGTGTGTGTTTCTGCTCAAGCCGGAGAGAGCATGAGGAAGGCGGCATGAAAGTGTAAGGAAGGGCTTCGCTGTGAATCCGCTCAACTCAAACTCTCTCCGGCTTGAGGAGAAACACACAAACACAGCCTGGAGGAATCTTGACACTTTTAGTGATTTTTCTGATAATGGGAGGAATTTTGACATTAAGACGTTTTTTGAGAAATGATGCACGCTCAAAAAAACGACTTAGTGTCAAAATTGCTCCGCGTGATACAGGCAGTGTGTGTCGCTCTTCAAGCCGGAGAGAGCATGAGGAAGGCGGCATGAAAGTGTAAGGAAGGGCCTTGCTGTGAATCCGTTCAACTCAAACTCTCTCCGGCTTGAGGAGAAACACACAAACACAGCCTGGAGGAATCTTGACACTTTTAGTGATTTTTCTGATAAAGGGAGGAATTTTGACATTTAGACGTTTTTTGAGAAATGATGCACGCTCAAAAAAACGACTTAGTGTCAAAATTGCTCCGCGTGATACAGGCAGTGTGTGTCGCTCTTCAAGCCGGAGAGAGCATGAGGAAGGCGGCATGAAAGTGTAAGGAAGGGCTTCGCTGTGAATCCTCTCAACTCAAACTCTCTCCGGCTTGAGGAAAAACACACAAACACAGCCTGGAGGAATCTTGACACTTTTAGTGATTTTTCTGATAAAGGGAGGAATTTTGACATTTAGACGTTTTTTGAGAAATGATGCACGCTCAAAAAAACGACTTAGTGTCAAAATTGCTCCGCGTGATACAGGCAGTGTGTGTCGCTCTTCAAGGCGGAGAGATCATGAGGAAGGCGGCATGAAAGTGTAAGGAAGGGCTTCGCTGTGAATCCGCTCAACTCAAACTCTCTCCGGCTTGAGGAGAAACACACAAACACAGCCTGGAGGAATCTTGACACTTTTAGTGAATTTTCTGATAAAGGGAGGAATTTTGACATTTAGACGTTTTTTGAGAAATGATGCACGCTCAAAAAAACGACTTAGTGTCAAAATTGCTCCGCGTGATACAGGCAGTGTGTGTCGCTCTTCAAGCCGGAGAGCGTGTTAGGTAGGCGGACTGAATGTGTGAGGAAGTGCCCCTCTGTGAATTCGCTCCAAATGAACCAAGAAACTAAAAAGTAACAGAAAGTTCATGTTTGAGCAGTAATTTATTAAAATTACATTTTTTTCAATTTTGAATTTTTCTGAGAAACGGAGGAATTTTTTACACTTAGTCTTTTTGCTGTGAAATGATGCACGTGCAGATAAACGACAAAGTGTCAATATTCCTCCGTGTGAAACGTGCGGTGTGTGTCTCTGCTCAAGCCGGAGAGAGCAAGAGGAAGGCGGCATGAAAGTGTAAGGAAGGGCTTCGCTGTGAATCCGCTCAACTCAAACTCTCTCCGGCTTGAGGAGAAACACACAAACTCAGCTTGGAGGAATCTTGACACTTTTAGTGATTTTTCTGATAAAGGGAGGAATTTTGACATTTAGACGTTTTTTGAGAAATGATGCACGCTCAAAAAAACGACTTAGTGTCAAAATTGCTCCGCGTGATACAGGCAGGGTGTGTCGCTTTTCAAGCCGGAGAGAGCATGAGGAAGGCGGCATGAAAGTGTAAGGAAGGGCCTTGCTGTGAATCCGTTCAACTCAAACTCTCTCCGGCTTGAGGAGAAACACACAAACACAGCCTGGAGAAATCTTGACACTTTTAGTGATTTTTCTGATAAAGGGAGGAATTTTGACATTTAGACGTTTTTTGAGAAATGATGCACGCTCAAAAAAACGACTTAGTGTCAAAATTCCTCCGCGTGATACAGGCAGTGTGTGTCGCTCTTCAAGCCTGAGAGCGTGTTAGGTAGGCGGACTGAATGTGTGAGGAAGTGCCCCTCTGTGAATTCGCTCCAAATGAACCAAGAAACTAAAAAGTAACAGAAAGTTCATGTTTGAGCAGTAATTTATTAAAATTACATTTTTTTCAATTTTGAATTTTTCTGAGAAACGGAGGAATTTTTTTACACTTAGTCTTTTTGCTGTGAAATGATGCACGTGCAGATAAACGACAAAGTGTCAATATTCCTCCGTGTGAAACGTGCGGTGTGTGTCTCTGCTCAAGCCGGAGAGAGCAAGAGGAAGGCGGCATGAAAGTGTAAGGAAGGGCTTCGCTGTGAATCCGCTCAACTCAAACTCTCTCCGGCTTGAGGAGAAACACACAAACACAGCCTGGAGGAATCTTGACACTTTTAGTGATTTTTCTGATAAAGGGAGGAATTTTGACATTTAGACGTTTTTTGAGAAATGATGCACGCTCAAAAAAACGACTTAGTGTCAAAATTGCTCCGCGTGATACAGGCAGTGTGTGTCGCTCTTCAAGCCGGAGAGCGTGTCAAGCCGGAGAGAGCATGAGGAAGGCGGCATGAAAGTGTAAGGAAGGGCTTCGCTGTGAATCCTCTCAACTCAAACTCTCTCCGGCTTGAGGAGAAACACACAAACTCAGCCTGGAGGAATCTTGACACTTTTAGTGATTTTTCTGATAAAGGGAGGAATTTTGACATTTAGACGTTTTTTGAGAAATGATGCACGCTCAAAAAAACGACTTAGTGTCAAAATTCCTCCGCGTGATACAGGCAGTGTGTGTCGCTCTTCAAGCCTGAGAGCGTGTTAGGTAGGCGGACTGAATGTGTGAGGAAGTGCCCCTCTGTGAATTCGCTCCAAATGAACCAAGAAACTAAAAAGTAACAGAAAGTTCATGTTTGATCAGTAATTTATTAAAATTACATTTTTTTCAATTTTGAATTTTTCTGAGAAACGGAGGAATTTTTTACACTTAGTCTTTTTGCTGTGAAATGATGCACGTGCAGATAAACGACAAAGTGTCAATATTCCTCCGTGTGAAACGTGCGGTGTGTGTTTCTGCTCAAGCCGGAGAGAGCAAGAGGAAGGCGGCATGAAAGTGTAAGGAAGGGCTTCGCTGTGAATCCGCTCAACTCAAACTCTCTCCGGCTTGAGGAGAAACACACAAACACAGCCTGGAGGAATCTTGACACTTTTAGTGATTTTTCTGATAAAGGGAGGAATTTTGACATTTAGACGTTTTTTGAGAAATGATGCACGCTCAAAAAACGACTTAGTGTCAAAATTGCTCCGCGTGATACAGGCAGTGTGTGTCGCTCTTCAAGCCGGAGAGAGCATGAGGAAGGCGGCATGAAAGTGTAAGGAAGGGCTTCGCTGTGAATCCTCTCAACTCAAACTCTCTCCGGCTTGAGGAAAAACACACAAACACAGCCTGGAGAAATCTTGACACTTTTAGTGATTTTTCTGATAAAGGGAGGAATTTTGACATTTAGACGTTTTTTGAGAAATGATGCACGCTCAAAAAAACGACTTAGTGTCAAAATTGCTCCGCGTGATACAGGCAGTGTGTGTCGCTCTTCAAGGCGGAGAGATCATGAGGAAGGCGGCATGAAAGTGTAAGGAAGGGCTTCGCTGTGAATCCGCTCAACTCAAACTCTCTCCGGCTTGAGGAGAAACACACAAACACAGCCTGGAGGAATCTTGACACTTTTAGTGAATTTTCTGATAAAGGGAGGAATTTTGACATTTAGACGTTTTTTGAGAAATGATATACGCTCAAAAAAACGACTTAGTGTCAAAATTGTTCCGCGTGATACAGGCAGTGTGTGTCGCTCTTCAAGCCGGAGAGCGTGTTAGGTAGGCGGACTGAATGTGTGAGGAAGTGCCCCTCTGTGAATTCGCTCCAAATGAACCAAGAAACTAAAAAGTAACAGAAAGTTCATGTTTGAGCAGTAATTTATTAAAATTACATTTTTTTCAATTTTGAATTTTTCTGAGAAACGGAGGAATTTTTTACACTTAGTCTTTTTGCTGTGAAATGATGCACGTGCAGATAAACGACAAAGTGTCAATATTCCTCCGTGTGAAACGTGCGGTGTGTGTCTCTGCTCAAGCCGGAGAGAGCAAGAGGAAGGCGGCATGAAAGTGTAAGGAAGGGCTTCGCTGTGAATCCGCTCAACTCAAACTCTCTCCGGCTTGAGGAGAAACACACAAACTCAGCTTGGAGGAATCTTGACACTTTTAGTGATTTTTCTGATAAAGGGAGGAATTTTGACATTTAGACGTTTTTTGAGAAATGATGCACGCTCAAAAAAACGACTTAGTGTCAAAATTGCTCCGCGTGATACAGGCAGGGTGTGTCGCTTTTCAAGCCTGAGAGAGCATGAGGAAGGCGGCATGAAAGTGTAAGGAAGGGCCTTGCTGTGAATCCGTTCAACTCAAACTCTCTCCGGCTTGAGGAGAAACACACAAACACAGCCTGGAGAAATCTTGACACTTTTAGTGATTTTTCTGATAAAGGGAGGAATTTTGACATTTAGACGTTTTTTGAGAAATGATGCACGCTCAAAAAAACGACTTAGTGTCAAAATTCCTCCGCGTGATACAGGCAGGGTGTGTCGCTTTTCAAGCCGGAGAGCGTGTTAGGTAGGCGGACTGAATGTGTGAGGAAGTGCCCCTCTGTGAATTCGCTCCAAATGAACCAAGAAACTAAAAAGTAACAGAAAGTTCATGTTTGAGCAGTAATTTATTAAAATTACATTTTTTTCAATTTTGATTTTTTCTGAGAAACGGAGGAATTTTTTACACTTAGTCTTTTTGCTGTGAAATGATGCACGTGCAGATAAACGACAAAGTGTCAATATTCCTCCGTGTGAAACGTGCGGTGTGTGTCTCTGCTCAAGCCGGAAGAGCAAGAGGAAGGCGGCATGAAAGTGTAAGGAAGGGCTTCGCTGTGAATCCGCTCAACTCAAACTCTCTCCGGCTTGAGGAGAAACACACAAACACAGCCTGGAAGGAATCTTGACACTTTTAGTGATTTTTCTGATAAAGGGAGGAATTTTGACATTTAGACGTTTTTTGAGAAATGATGCACGCTCAAAAAAACGACTTAGTGTCAAAATTCCTCCGCGTGATACAGGCAGTGTGTGTCGCTCTTCAAGCCTGAGAGAGCATGAGGTAGGCGGCATGAATGTGTGAGGAAGTGCCCCTCTGTGAATCCGCTCAACTCAAACCCGGCTTGAAAAGTAACACACAAACTCATGTTTGATCAGTAATTTATTAAAATGACATTTTTTTCAAGTGATTTTTCTGAGAAACGGAGGAATTTTGACACTTAGTCTTTTTTGTGAAATGATGCACGCTCAGAAAAACGACAAAGTGTCAATATTCCTCCGTGTGAAACAGGCAGTGTGTGTCTCTGCTCAAGCCGGAGAGAGCAAGAGGAAGGCGGCATGAAAGTGTAAGGAAGGGCTTTGCTGTGAATCCGCTCAACTCAAACTCTCTCCGGCTTGAGGAGAAATACACAAACACAGCCTGGAGGAATCTTGACACTTTTAGTGATTTTTCTGATAAAGGGAGGAATTTTGACATTTAGACGTTTTTTGAGAAATGATGCACGCTCAAAAAAACGACTTAGTGTCAAAATTGCTCCGCGTGATACAGGCAGTGTGTGTCGCTCTTCAAGCCGGAGAGAGCATGAGGAAGGCGGCATGAAAGTGTAAGGAAGGGCTTCGCTGTGAATCCTCTCAACTCAAACTCTCTCCGGCTTGAGGAGAAACACACAAACACAGCCTGGAGGAATCTTGACACTTTTAGTGATTTTTCTGATAAAGGGAGGAATTTTGACATTTAGACGTTTTTTGAGAAATGATGCACGCTCAAAAAAAACGACTTAGTGTCAAAATTGCTCCGCGTGATACAGGCAGTGTGTGTCGCTCTTCAAGCCGGAGAGAGCATGAGGAAGGCGGCATGAAAGTGTAAGGAAGGGCTTCGCTGTGAATCCGTTCAACTCAAACTCTCTCCGGCTTGAGGAGAAACACACAAACACAGCATGGAGGAATCTTGACACTTTTAGTGATTTTTCTGATAAAGGGAGGAATTTTGACATTTAGACGTTTTTTGAGAAATGATGCACGCTCAAAAAAACGACGTAGTGTCAATATTCCTCCGCGTGATACAGGCAGTGTGTGTCGCTCTTCAAGCCGGAGAGCGTGTTAGGTAGGCGGACTGAATGTGTGAGGAAGTGCCCCTCTGTGAATTCGCTCCAAATGAACCAAGAAACTAAAAAGTAACAGAAAGTTCATGTTTGAGCAGTAATTTATTAAAATTACATTTTTTTCAATTTTGAATTTTTCTGAGAAACGGAGGAATTTTTTACACTTAGTCTTTTTGCTGTGAAATGATGCACGTGCAGATAAACGACAAAGTGTCAATATTCCTCCGTGTGAAACGTGCGGTGTGTGTCTCTGCTCAAGCCGGAGAGAGCAAGAGGAAGGCGGCATGAAAGTGTAAGGAAGGGCTTCGCTGTGAATCCGCTCAACTCAAACTCTCTCCGGCTTGAGGAGAAACACACAAACTCAGCTTGGAGGAATCTTGACACTTTTAGTGATTTTTCTGATAAAGGGAGGAATTTTGACATTTAGACGTTTTTTGAGAAATGATGCACGCTCAAAAAAACGACTTAGTGTCAAAATTGCTCCGCGTGATACAGGCAGGGTGTGTCGCTTTTCAAGCCGGAGAGAGCATGAGGAAGGCGGCATGAAAGTGTAAGGAAGGGCCTTGCTGTGAATCCGTTCAACTCAAACTCTCTCCGGCTTGAGGAGAAACACACAAACACAGCCTGGAGAAATCTTGACACTTTTAGTGATTTTTCTGATAAAGGGAGGAATTTTGACATTTAGACGTTTTTTGAGAAATGATGCACGCTCAAAAAAACGACTTAATGTCAAAATTCCTCCGCGTGATACAGGCAGTGTGTGTCGCTCTTCAAGCCGGAGAGCGTGTTAGGTAGGCGGACTGAATGTGTGAGGAAGTGCCCCTCTGTGAATTCGCTCCAAATGAACCAAGAAACTAAAAAGTAACAGAAAGTTCATGTTTGAGCAGTAATTTATTAAAATTACATTTTTTTCAATTTTGATTTTTTCTGAGAAACGGAGGAATTTTTTACACTTAGTCTTTTTGCTGTGAAATGATGCACGTGCAGATAAACGACAAAGTGTCAATATTCCTCCGTGTGAAACGTGCGGTGTGTGTCTCTGCTCAAGCCGGAAGAGCAAGAGGAAGGCGGCATGAAAGTGTAAGGAAGGGCTTTCGCTGTGAATCCGCTCAACTCAAACTCTCTCCGGCTTGAGGAGAAATACACAAACACAGCCTGGAGGAATCTTGACACTTTTAGTGATTTTTCTGATAAAGGGAGGAATTTTGACATTTAGACGTTTTTTGAGAAATGATGCACGCTCAAAAAAACGACTTAGTGTCAAAATTGCTCCGCGTGATACAGGCAGTGTGTGTCGCTCTTCAAGCCGGAGAGAGCATGAGGAAGGCGGCATGAAAGTGTAAGGAAGGGCTTCGCTGTGAATCCTCTCAACTCAAACTCTCTCCGGCTTGAGGAGAAACACACAAACACAGCCTGGAGAAATCTTGACACTTTTAGTGATTTTTCTGATAAAGGGAGGAATTTTGACATTTAGACGTTTTTTGAGAAATGATGCACGCTCAAAAAAACGACTTAGTGTCAAAATTGCTCCGCGTGATACAGGCAGTGTGTGTCGCTCTTCAAGCCGGAGAGAGCATGAGGAAGGCGGCATGAAAGTGTAAGGAAGGGCTTCGCTGTGAATCCGCTCAACTCAAACTCTCTCCGGCTTGAGGAGAAACACACAAACACAGCCTGGAGGAATCTTGACACTTTTAGTGATTTTTCTGATAAAGGGAGGAATTTTGACATTTAGACGTTTTTTGAGAAATGATATACGCTCAAAAAAACGACTTAGTGTCAAAATTGTTCCGCGTGATACAGGCAGTGTGTGTCGCTCTTCAAGCCGGAGAGCGTGTTAGGTAGGCGGACTGAATGTGTGAGGAAGTGCCCCTCTGTGAATTCGCTCCAAATGAACCAAGAAACTAAAAAGTAACAGAAAGTTCATGTTTGAGCAGTAATTTATTAAAATTACATTTTTTTCAATTTTGAATTTTTCTGAGAAACGGAGGAATTTTTTACACTTAGTCTTTTTGCTGTGAAATGATGCACGTGCAGATAAACGACAAAGTGTCAATATTCCTCCGTGTGAAACGTGTGGTGTGTGTCTCTGCTCAAGCCGGAGAGAGCAAGAGGAAGGCGGCATGAAAGTGTAAGGAAGGGCCTCGCTGTGAATCCGCTCAACTCAAACTCTCTCCGGCTGGAGGAGAAACACACAAACACAGCCTGGAGGAATCTTGACACTTTTAGTGATTTTTCTGATAAAGGGAGGAATTTTGACATTTAGACGTTTTTTGAGAAATGATGCACGCTCAAAAAAACGACTTAGTGTCAAAATTGCTCCGCGTGATACAGGCAGTGTGTGTCGCTCTTCAAGCCGGAGAGAGCATGAGGAAGGCGGCATGAAAGTGTAAGGAAGGGCTTCGCTGTGAATCCGCTCAACTCAAACTCTCTCCGGCTTGAGGAGAAACACACAAACACAGCCTGGAGGAATCTTGACACTTTTAGTGAATTTTCTGATAAAGGGAGGAATTTTGACATTTAGACGTTTTTTGAGAAATGATGCACGCTCAAAAAAACGACTTAGTGTCAAAATTGCTCCGCGTGATACAGGCAGTGTGTGTCGCTCTTCAAGCCGGAGAGCGTGTTAGGTAGGCGGACTGAATGTGTGAGGAAGTGCCCCTCTGTGAATTCGCTCCAAATGAACCAAGAAACTAAAAAGTAACAGAAAGTTCATGTTTGAGCAGTAATTTATTAAAATTACATTTTTTTCAATTTTGAATTTTTCTGAGAAACGGAGGAATTTTTACACTTAGTCTTTTTGCTGTGAAATGATGCACGTGCAGATAAACGACAAAGTGTCAATATTCCTCCGTGTGAAACGTGCGGTGTGTGTCTCTGCTCAAGCCGGAGAGAGCAAGAGGAAGAAGGCATGAAAGTGTAAGGAAGGGCTTCGCTGTGAATCCGCTCAACTCAAACTCTCTCCGGCTTGAGGAGAAACACACAAACACAGCCTGGAGGAATCTTGACACTTTTAGTGATTTTTCTGATAAAGGGAGGAATTTTGACATTTAGACGTTTTTTGAGAAATGATGGACGCTGAAAAAAACGACTTAGTGTCAAAATTCCTCCGCGTGATACAGGCAGTGTGTGTCGCTCTTCAAGGCGGAGAGAGCATGAGGAAGGCGGCATGAAAGTGTAAGGAAGGGCTTCGCTGTGAATCCGCTCAACTCAAACTCTCTTCGGCTTGAGGAGAAACACACAAACACAGCCTGGAGGAATCTTGACACTTTTAGTGAATTTTCTGATAAAGGGAGGAATTTTGACATTTAGACGTTTTTTGAGAAATGATGCACGCTCAAAAAAACGACTTAGTGTCAAAATTGCTCCGCGTGATACAGGCAGTGTGTGTCGCTCTTCAAGCCGGAAAGCGTGTTAGGTAGGCGGACTGAATGTGTGAGGAAGTGACCCTCTGTGAATTCGCTCCATATGAACCAGTAAACTAAAAAGTAACAGAAAGTTCATGTTTGAGCAGTAATTTATTAAAAATAAATTTTTTAAATTTTAAATTTTTCTGAGAAACTGTACACGGAGGAATTTTGACATTTAGTCTTTTTGCTGTGAAATGATGCACGTGCAGAAAAACGACAAAGTGTCTATATTCCTCCGTGTGAACCGTGCGGTGTGTGTTTCTGCTCAAGCCGGAGAGAGCATGAGGAAGGCGGCATGAAAGTGTAAGGAAGGGCTTCGCTGTGAATCCGCTCAACTCAAACTCTCTCCGGCTTGAGGAGAAACACACAAACACAGCCTGGAGGAATCTTGACACTTTTAGTGATTTTTCTGAGAAAGGGAGGAATTTTGACATTTAGACGTTTTTTGAGAAATGATGCACGCTCAAAAAAACGACTTAGTGTCAAAATTGCTCCGCGTGATACAGGCAGTGTGTGTCGCTCTTCAAGCCGGAGAGAGCATGAGGAAGGTGGCATGAAAGTGTAAGGAAGGGCTTCGCTGTGAATCCGCTCAACTCAAACTCTCTCCGGCTTGAGGAGAAACACACAAACACAGCCTGGAGGAATCTTGACACTTTTAGTGATTTTTCTGATAAAGGGAGGAATTTTGACATTTAGACGTTTTTTGAGAAATGATGCACGCACAAAAAAAACGACTTAGTGTCAAAATTGCTCCGCGTGATACAGGCACTGTGTGTCGCTCTTCAAGGCGGAGAGAGCATGAGGAAGGCGGCATGAAAGTGTAAGGAAGGGCTTCGCTGTGAATCCGCTCAACTCAAACT
This sequence comes from Opsariichthys bidens, assembly GCA_037194245.1. Classification (NCBI taxonomy): domain Eukaryota; kingdom Metazoa; phylum Chordata; class Actinopteri; order Cypriniformes; family Xenocyprididae; genus Opsariichthys; species Opsariichthys bidens. Next base: position 6,014,015 of record CM074285.1, on the reverse strand, counting down.
CTCTCCGGCTTGAGGAGAAACACACAAACACAGCCTGGAGGAATCTTGACACTTTTAGTGAATTTTCTGATAAAGGGAGGAATTTTGACATTTAGACGTTTTTTGAGAAATGATGCACGCTCAAAAAAACGACTTAGTGTCAAAATTGCTCCGCGTGATACAGGCAGTGTGTGTCGCTCTTCAAGCCGGAGAGCGTGTTAGGTAGGCGGACTGAATGTGTGAGGAAGTGCCCCTCTGTGAATTCGCTCCAAATGAACCAAGAAACTAAAAAGTAACAGAAAGTTCATGTTTGAGCAGTAATTTATTAAAATTACATTTTTTTCAATTTTGAATTTTTCTGAGAAACGGAGGAATTTTTTACACTTAGTCTTTTTGCTGTGAAATGATGCACGTGCAGATAAACGACAAAGTGTCAATATTCCTCCGTGTGAAACGTGCGGTGTGTGTCTTTGCTCAAGCCGGGAAGAGCAAGAGGAAGGCGGCATGAAAGTGTAAGGAAGGGCTTCGCTGTGAATCCGCTCAACTCAAACTCTCTCCGGCTTGAGGAGAAAACACACAAACACAGCCTGGAGGAATCTTGACACTTTTAGTGATTTTTCTGATAAAGGGAGGAATTTTGACATTTAGACGTTTTTTGAGAAATGATGCACGCTCAAAAACAAGACTTAGTGTCAAAAGTCCTCCGCGTGATACAGGCAGTGTGTGTCGCTCTTCAAGCCGGAGAGCGTGTTAGGTACTCGGCATGAAGGTGTAAGGAAGGGCCCCTCCGTGAATGCGCTCCATATGAACCAGTAAACTAAAAAGTAACAGAAAGTTCATGTTTGAGCAGTAATTTATTAAAAATAAATTTTTTAAATTTTAATTTTTCTGAGAAACTGTACACGGAGGAATTTTGAATTTAGACTTTTTACTCTGAAAGGATGCACATGCAGAAAAACGACAAAGTGTCTATATTCCTCCGTGTGAACCGTGCGGTGTGTGTCTCTGCTCAAGCCGGAGAGGGCATGAGGAAGGCGGCATGAAAGTGTAAGGAAGGGCTTCGCTGTGAATCCGCTCAACTCAAACTCTCTCCGGCTTGAGGAGAAACACACAAACACAGCCTGGAGGAATCTTGACACTTTTAGTGATTTTTCTGAGAAAGGGAGGAATTTTGACATTTAGACGTTTTTTTGAGAAATGATGCACGCTCAAAAAAACGACTTAGTGTCAAAATTGCTCCGCGTGATACAGGCAGTGTGTGTCGCTCTTCAAGCCGGAGAGAGCATGAGGAAGGTGGCATGAAAGTGTAAGGAAGGGCTTCGCTGTGAATCCGCTCAACTCAAACTCTCTCCGGCTTGAGGAGAAACACACAAACACAGCCTGGAGGAATCTTGACACTTTTAGTGATTTTTCTGATAAAGGGAGGAATTTTGACATTTAGACGTTTTTTGAGAAATGATGCACGCACAAAAAAACGACTTAGTGTCAAAATTGCTCCGCGTGATACAGGCAGTGTGTGTCGCTCTTCAAGCGGAGAGCGTGTTAGGTAGGCGGACTGAATGTGTGAGGAAAAGCCCCTCTGTGAATTCGCTCCAAATGAACCAAGAAACTAAAAAGTAACAGAAAGTTCATGTTTGAGCAGTAATTTATTAAAATTACATTTTTTTCAATTTTGAATTTTTCTGAGAAACGGAGGAATTTTTTACACTTAGTCTTTTTGCTGTGAAATGATGCACGTGCAGATAAACGACAAAGTGTCAATATTCCTCCGTGTGAAACGTGCGGTGTGTGTCTCTGCTCAAGCCGGAGAAAGCAAGAGGAAGGCGGCATGAAAGTGTAAGGAAGGGCTTCGCTGTGAATCCGCTCAACTCAAACTCTCTCCGGCTTGAGGAGAAACACACAAACTCAGCTTGGAGGAATCTTGACACTTTTAGTGATTTTTCTGATAAAGGGAGGAATTTTGACATTTAGACGTTTTTTGAGAAATGATGCACGCTCAAAAAAACGACTTAGTGTCAAAATTCCTCCGCGTGATACAGGCAGTGTGTGTCGCTCTTCAAGCCGGAGAGAGCATGAGGAAGGCGGCATGAAAGTGTAAGGAAGGGCTTCGCTGTGAATCCGCTCAACTCAAACTCTCTCCGGCTTGAGGAGAAACACACAAACACAGCCTGGAGGAATCTTGACACTTTTAGTGATTTTTCTGATAAAGGGAGGAATTTTGACATTTAGACGTTTTTTGAGAAATGATGCACGCTCAAAAAAACGACTTAGTATCAAAATTGCTCCGCGTGATACAGGCAGTGTGTGTCGCTCTTCAAGCCAGAGAGAGCATGAGGAAGGCGGCATGAAAGTGTAAGGAAGGGCTTCGCTGTGAATCCGCTCAACTCAAACTCTCTCCGGCTTGAGGAGAAACACAAACACAGCCTGGAGGAATCTTGACACTTTTAGTGATTTTTCTGATAAAGGGAGGAATTTTGACATTTAGACGTTTTTTGAGAAATGATGCACGCTCAAAAAAACGACTTAGTGTCAAAATTGCACCGCGTGATACAGGCAGTGTGTGTCGCTCTTCAAGCCGGAGAGCGTGTTAGGTACTCGGCATGAAGGTGTAAGGAAGGGCCCCTCCGTGAATGCGTTCCCTATGAACCAGTAAACTAAAAAGTAACAGAAAGTTCATGTTTGAGCAGTAATTTATTAAAAATAAATTTTTTAAATTTTAAATTTTTCTGAGAAGCTGTACACGGAGGAATTTTGACACAGTCTTTTTGCTGTGAAATTATGCACGTGCAGAAAAACGACAAAGTGTCAATATTCCTCCGTTTGAACCGTGCGGTGTGTGTTTCTGCTCATGCCGGAGAGAGCATGAGGAAGGCGGCATGAAAGTGTAAGGAAGGGCTTCGCTGTGAATCCGCTCAACTCAAACTCTCTCCGGCTTGAGGAGAAACACACAAACACAGCCTGGAAGGAATCTTGACACTTTTAGTGATTTTTCTGATAAAGGGAGGAATTTTGACATTTAGACGTTTTTTGAGAAATGATGCACGCTCAAAAAAACGACTTAGTGTCAAAATTCCTCCGCGTGATACAGGCAGTGTGTGTCGCTCTTCAAGCCGGAGAGCGTGTTAGGTAGGCGGACTGAATGTGTAAGGAAGTGCCCCTCTGTGAATTCGCTCCAAATGAACCAAGAAACTAAAAAGTAACAGAAAGTTCATGTTTGAGCAGTAATTTATTAAAATTACATTTTTTTCAATTTTGAATTTTTCTGAGAAACGGAGGAATTTTTTACACTTAGTCGTTTTGCTGTGAAATGATGCACGTGCAGATAAACGACAAAGTGTCAATATTCCTCCGTGTGAAACCGTGCGGTGTGTGTCTCTGCTCAAGCCGGAGAGAGCAAGAGGAAGGCGGCATGAAAGTGTAAGGAAGGGCTTCGCTGTGAATCCGCTCAACTCAAACTCTCTCCGGCTTGAGGAGAAACACACAAACTCAGCTTGGAGGAATCTTGACACTTTTAGTGATTTTTCTGATAAAGGGAGGAATTTTGACATTTAGACGTTTTTTGAGAAATGATGCACGCTCAAAAAAACGACTTAGTGTCAAAATTCCTCCGCGTGATACAGGCAGTGTGTGTCGCTCTTCAAGCCGGAGAGAGCATGAGGAAGGCGGCATGAAAGTGTAAGGAAGGGCTTCGCTGTGAATCCGCTCAACTCAAACTCTCTCCGGCTTGAGGAGAAACACACAAACACAGCCTGGAGGAATCTTGACACTTTTAGTGATTTTTCTGATAAAGGGAGGAATTTTGACATTTAGACGTTTTTTGAGAAATGATGCACGCTCAAAAAAACGACTTAGTGTCAAAATTGCTCCGCGTGATACAGGCAGTGTGTGTCGCTCTTCAAGCCAGAGAGAGCATGAGGAAGGCGGCATGAAAGTGTAAGGAAGGGCTTCGCTGTGAATCCGCTCAACTCAAACTCTCTCCGGCTTGAGGAGAAACACACAAACACAGCCTGGAGGAATCTTGACACTTTTAGTGATTTTTCTGATAAAGGGAGGAATTTTGACATTTAGACGTTTTTAGAGAAATGATGCACGCTCAAAAAAACGACTTAGTGTCAAAATTGCACCGCGTGATACAGGCAGTGTGTGTCGCTCTTCAAGCCGGAGAGCGTGCTAGGTACTCGGCATGAAGGTGTAAGGAAGGGCCCCTCCGTGAATGCGTTCCCTATGAACCAGTAAACTAAAAAGTAACAGAAAGTTCATGTTTGAGCAGTAATTTATTAAAAATAAATTTTTTAAATTTTAAATTTTTCTGAGAAGCTGTACACGGAGGAATTTTGACACAGTCTTTTTGCTGTGAAATTATGCACGTGCAGAAAAACGACAAAGTGTCAATATTCCTCCGTGTGAACCGTGCGGTGTGTGTTTCTGCTCATGCCGGAGAGAGCATGAGGAAGGCGGCATGAAAGTGTAAGGAAGGGCTTCGCTGTGAATCCGCTCAACTCAAACTCTCTCCAGCTTGAGGAGAAACACACAAACACAGCCTGGAAGGAATCTTGACACTTTTAGTGATTTTTCTGATAAAGGGAGGAATTTTGACATTTAGACGTTTTTTGAGAAATGATGCACGCTCAAAAAAACGACTTAGTGTCAAAATTCCTCCGCGTGATACAGGCAGTGTGTGTCGCTCTTCAAGCCGGAGAGCGTGTTAGGTAGGCGGACTGAATGTGTAAGGAAGTGCCCCTCTGTGAATTCGCTCCAAATGAACCAAGAAACTAAAAAGTAACAGAAAGTTCATGTTTGAGCAGTAATTTATTAAAATTACATTTTTTTCAATTTTGAATTTTTCTGAGAAACGGAGGAATTTTTTACACTTAGTCGTTTTGCTGTGAAATGATGCACGTGCAGATAAACGACAAAGTGTCAATATTCCTCCGTGTGAACCGTGCGGTGTGTGTTTCTGCTCATGCCGGAGAGAGCATGAGGAAGGCGGCATGAAAGTGTAAGGAAGGGCTTCGCTGTGAATCCGCTCAACTCAAACTCTCTCCGGCATGAGGAGAAACACACAAACACAGCCTGGAGGAATCTTGACACTTTTAGTGATTTTTCTGATAAAGGGAGGAATTTTGACATTTAGACGTTTTTTAGAAATGATGCACGCTCAAAAAAACGACTTAGTGTCAAAATTGCTCCGCGTGATACAGGCAGTGTGTGTCGCTCTTCAAGCCGGAGAGAGCATGAGGAAGGCGGCATGAAAGTGTAAGGAAGGGCCTTGCTGTGAATCCGTTCAACTCAAACTCTCTCCGGCTTGAGGAGAAACACACAAACACAGCCTGGAGGAATCTTGACACTTTTAGTGATTTTTCTGATAAAGGGAGGAATTTTGACATTTAGACGTTTTTTGAGAAATGATGCACGCTCAAAAAAACGACTTAGTGTCAAAATTGCTCCGCGTGATACAGGCAGTGTGTGTCGCTCTTCAAGCCGGAGAGAGCATGAGGAAGGCGGCATGAAAGTGTAAGGAAGGGCTTCGCTGTGAATCCGCTCAACTCAAACTCTCTCCGGCTTGAGGAGAAACACACAAACACAGCCTGGAAGGAATCTTGACACTTTTAGTGATTTTTCTGATAAAGGGAGGAATTTTGACATTTAGACGTTTTTTGAGAAATGATGCACGCTCAAAAAAACGACTTAGTGTCAAAATTCCTCCGCGTGATACAGGCAGTGTGTGTCGCTCTTCCAGCCGGAGAGCGTGTTAGGTAGGCGGACTGAATGTGTGAGGAAGTGCCCCTCTGTGATTTCGCTCCAAATGAACCAAGAAACTAAAAAGTAACAGAAAGTTCATGTTTGAGCAGTAATTTATTAAAATTACATTTTTTTTTCAATTTTGAATTTTTCTGAGAAACGGAGGAATTTTTTACACTTAGTCTTTTTGCTGTGAAATGATGTACGTGCAGATAAACGACAAAGTGTCAATATTCCTTCGTGTGAAACGTGCGGTGTGTGTCTCTGCTCAAGCCGGAAGAGCAAGAGGAAGGCGGCATGAAAGTGTAAGGAAGGGCTTCGCTGTGAATCCGCTCAACTCAAACTCTCTCCGGCTTGAGGAGAAATACACAAACACAGCCTGGAGGAATCTTGACACTTTTAGTGATTTTTCTGATAAAGGGAGGAATTTTGACATTTAGACGTTTTTTGAGAAATGATGCACGCTCAAAAAAACGACTCAGTGTCAAAATTGCTCCGCGTGATACAGGCAGTGTGTGTCGCTCTTCAAGCCGGAGAGAGCATGAGGAAGGCGGCATGAAAGTGTAAGGAAGGGCTTCGCTGTGAATCCTCTCAACTCAAACTCTCTCCGGCTTGAGGAGAAACACACAAACACAGCCTGGAGGAATCTTGACATTTTAGTGATTTTTCTGATAAAGGGAGGAATTTTGACATTTAGACGTTTTTTGAGAAATGATGCACGCTCAAAAAAACGACTTAGTGTCAAAATTGCTCCGCGTGATACAGGCAGTGTGTGTCGCTCTTCAAGGCGGAGAGAGCATGAGAAAGGCGGCATGAAAGTGTAAGGAAGGGCTTCGCTGTGAATCCGCTCAACTCAAACTCTCTCCGGCTTGAGGAGAAACACACAAACACAGCCTGGAGGAATCTTGACACTTTTAGTGATTTTTCTGATAAAGGGAGGAATTTTGACATTTAGACGTTTTTTGAGAAATGATGCACGCTCAAAAAAACGACTTAGTGTCAAAATTCCTCCGCGTGATACAGGCAGTGTGTGTCGCTCTTCAAGCCGGAGAGCGTGTTAGGTACTCGGCATGAAGGTGTAAGGAAGGGCCCCTCCGTGAATGCGCTCCATATGAACCAGTAAACTAAAAAGTAACAGAAAGTTCATGTTTGAGCAGTAATTTATTAAAAATAAATTTTTTAAATTTTTAATTTTTCTGAGAAACTGTACACGGAGGAATTTTGACATTTAGTCTTTTTACTCTGAAAGGATGCACATGCAGAAAAACGACAAAGTGTCTATATTCCTCCGTGTGAACCGTGCGGTGTGTGTCTCTGCTCAAGCCGGAGAGGGCATGAGGAAGGCGGCATGAAAGTGTAAGGAAGGGCTTCGCTGTGAATCCGCTCAACTCAAACTCTCTCCGGCTTGAGGAGAAACACACAAACACAGCCTGGAGGAATCTTGACACTTTTAGTGATTTTTCTGATAAAGGGAGGAATTTTGACATTTAGACGTATTTTGAGAAATGATGCACGCTCAAAAAAACGACTTAGTGTCAAAATTCCTCCGCGTGATACAGGCAGTGTGTGTCGCTCTTCAAGCCGGAGAGCGTGTTAGGTAGGCGGACTGAATGTGTGAGGAAGTGCCCCTCTGTGAATTCGCTCCAAATGAACCAGTAAACTAAAAAGTAACAGAAAGTTCATGTTTGAGCAGTAATTGTATGGAATGCAATTGTGTATGAAAATTTCCAGATCCAACAGGCCCAAGAATCGTCGATTTTGAACTTTTTAGTTCTACCCACTGACTCCTTCTGTTGATAAATTAGCCTTAGATAGCCAATATTTGACCCATTGAACATGTTTCAGTCCTTGATCTTGAACTTTTTATACATACTCATAGAATCCTAATGATGATACATCAGCCAATCAGAAATTCATATTTGACCGAATGGACTTATATCAGACCCAAGAGTCATCAATTTTGATCTTTCTCTTCGTGCCTAATAGACTGCTTCTTGTGATCAATTAGCCATAGACTAGCCAATATTTTACCAATTGGACATGTTTCAGTCATGGATCTTGCAATTTCTATACCTACTGATTTACTCTTTCTGATGTCATGCCAGTAATTGCGAAGTCCATATTTGACCAAATGGACAAATATCGGGCCCAAGAGTCCATGATTTTGAACTTTGTATTTCTACCAAATTGACTCCTTCTGGTGATAAATTAGCCATAGAGTAGCCAATAATTGAACCATTAAACATGTTTCAGTCATGGATCTTGAAATTTCTATGTATACTTATTGACTCAATCTGTTGTTACATCAGTCATTCAGAGTCCATATTTGATTTAAAATACTAATATATGGCCCAAGAGACATCAATTTTGAACTTTTTAGTTTTACCCATTGACACCTTGTGATAGTTCAGCCAATATTTCACCTATTGAATATATTTCAGTCATTGATCTTGAACTTTCTATACCTACTCATTGACTTTTTATGATGTTATGTCAGTGTTTCAAAAATCCATATTTGACCAAATGGACTAATATCGGGCCCGAGAGTCATCAATTTTGAACTTTCTGTTTCATTGATTCCTTCTGGTGATACATTATTCATAGAATAGATAATATTTGACCCATTGAACATGTTTCAGTCCTTGATCTTGAACTTTCTAAACATACTCATAGAATCCGAATGATGATACATCAGCCAATCAGAAGTCTATATTTGACCGAATGGACTTATATTGGGCTCAAGAGTCATCAATTTTGAACTTTCTATTTCTACCCCATAGACTCCTTCTGGTAATCAAGTAGTCTTAGAGTAGCCAATATTTGACCCATTGAACTTGTTTCAGTCGTGGATCTTGAAATTTCTATGCCTACTAATTGACTCTCTCTTCGATGATACATTAGCCATAGAGTAGCCAATATTGAACCCATTGGACAAGTTTCAGTCAAGGATCTTGAAATTTCTATACCTACTCATTAACTCTTTTTGATGTTACATCGGTCATTCAGAAATCCATATTTGACCAAATGGATTAATACCGGGCCCAAAAGTCATTGATTTGGAACGTTCTATTTCTACCCAATGGATTCCTACTGGTGATACATTAGCCATAGAATAGCAAATATTTGATCCATTGAACATGTTTCAGTCCTTGATTTTGAACTTTCTATACATATTCATAGAATCCAATTGATGATACATCAGCTAATCAGAATTCCATATTTGACCGAATGGACTTGTATCGGGCCCAAGAGTCATTGATTCTGAACTTTCTGTTTCTACCCAATAGACTCCTGGTGATCAATTAGCCTTAAAGTAGCCAATATTTGACCCAATGAACTTGTTTCAGCCGTGGATCTTGAAATTTCTATGCCTGCTAATTGACTCTTTCTGATGTTATGTCAGTTATTCAGACAAATGTACTAATATCGGGCCCAAGAGTCATCGATTTTGAACTTTCTACTTGTTCCCAATTGACTCCTTCTGGTGATAAATTAGTCATAAAGTAGCCAATGTTTGACCCATTGAACATGTTTCAGTTATGGATTTTTAAAATTTTTATACCTACTTATTGACTCTTTCTGATGTTATATCAGTCATTCACATGTCCATATTTGACAAAATGGACTAATATTGGGCCCAAGAGTCATCGATTTTTAACTTTCTATAAGTCCATTCGGTAAAATATGAACCTTTGAATGACCGATGTAACATGAGAAGGATGTCGATGAGTATATATAGAAAATTCAAGATCAAGGACTGAAACGTGCAGTGGGTCAAATATTTGCTATACAATGGCTAATGTATCAACAGAAGGAATTAATTGTGTAGAATTAGAAAGTTCAAAATCGATGACTCTTGGGCCCGATATTAGTACATTTGGTCAAATATGGATTTCTGAATAACTGACATAAAATCATAAAGAGTCAATTTACAGGCATAGATGTTTTAAGATCCACGACTGAAACAAGTGCAGTGGGTCAAATATTGGCTAATCTATGGATAATTTAAAACCTGGAGTCAATTGGGAATAAATAAAAGTTTCAAAATCGACGTCTCTTGGGCCCGATATTAGTCCATTTGGTCAAATATGGATTTCTGAAAATTCGATGTAACATCAGAAGGATTCAATGAGTGTATAGAGAAATTTCAAGATTGATGACTGAAACATGTTCAATTTGTCAAATAATGGCTACTCTATGGCTAATTTATCACCAGAAGGAGTCAATGGTTAGAAATAAAAACTTCAAAATTGATGAATCTTGGGCTAGGTTTTAGTATTTTATGTCAAAAATAGACATAGACTTCTGAATGGCAGTTGTACCAACAAAAGGAGTCAATGAGTAGGTATGAAAATTTCCAGATCCAACAGGCCCAAGAGTCGTCGATTTGGAACTTTTTAGTTCTACCCACTGACTCCTTCTGGTGATAAATTAGCCTTAGATAGCCAATATTTGACCCATTGAACATGTTTCAGTCCTTGATCTTGAACTTTTTATACATACTCATAGAATCCTAATGATGATACATCAGCCAATCAGAAGTCCATATTTGACCGAATGGACTTATATTGGGCCCAAGAGTCATCAATTTTGACCAAACAGGCTTATGTTAGGCCCAAGAATCGTCAATTTTGAACTTTCTTTTCCTACCCAATTGACTCCTTCTTGTGATTCATTAGCTATAGAGTAGCAAATTTTTTACCCATTGGACATGTTTCAGTCATGGACTGAAACATGTTCAATGGGTCAAATATTTGCTATTCTATGGCTAATGTAGTACCAGAAGGAATCAATTGGGTAGAAATAGAAAGTTTACAATCGACTACTCTTGGGCCCGATATTAGTACATTTGGTCAAATATGGACTTCTGAATAACTAAAATCTAGCCCAAAAGTCATCAATTTTGAACTTTCTATTTCTACCCATTGACTCCTTCTGTTGATAGTTTAGCCAATTTTTGACATACTGAACATATTTCTGTGTTTGATCTTGAACTTTCTGTTCCTACCCAATTGTGTCCTTCTTGTGATTCATTAGCTATAGAGTAGCAAATATTTTACCCATTGGACATGTTTCAGTCATGAATCTTGAAATTTCTATTCCCTACTCATTGACTCTTTCTGATGTTACATTGGTCATTCAGAAATCCATATTTGACCGATTGGACTAATATCAGGCCCAAGAGTCGTCAATTTTGAACTTTTTAGTTCTACCCATTTGACTCCTTTTGGTGATAAATTAGCCTTAGAGTAGCCAATATTTGACCCATTGAACATGTTTCATTCTTGGATCTTGAAATTTCTATACCTACTCATTGACTCCTTCTGTTTGTACAACTGCCATTCAGAAGTCTATGCTTGACATAAAATACTACTATGTAGCCGGAGATTCATCCATTTTGAAGTTTTTATTTCTAACCATTCACTCCTTCAAATATTTTAGCAAATATTTTACTCACTGGACATGTTTCAGTCATGGATCTTGAAATTTCTATGTATACTTATTGACTCAATCTGTTGTTACATCAGCCATTCAGAGTCCATATTTGATCTAAAATACTAATATATGGCCCAAGAGACATCAATTTTGAACTTTTTAGTTTTAACCCATTGACTCCTTCTTGTGATAGTTCAGCCAATATTTTACCTACTGAATATATTTCAGTCCTTGATCTTGAACTTTCTATACCTACTCATTGACTTTTAATGATGTTATGTCAGTGTTTCAAAAATCCATATTTGACCAAATGGACTAATATCAGGCCTGAGAGTCATCAATTTTGAACTTTCTGTTTCATCCCAATTGATTCCTTCTGGTGATACATTATTCATAGAATAGATAATATTTGACCCATTGAACTTGTTTCAGTCCTTGATCTTGAACTTTTTATACATACTCATAGAATCCGAATGATGATACATCAGCCAATCAGAAGTCCATATTTGACCAAATGGACTTATATCGAGCCCAAGAGTCATCAATTTTGAACTTTCTACTTCTTCCCAATAGACTCCTTCTGGTGATCAATTAGCCTTAGAGTAGCCAATATATGACCCATTGAACATGTTTCAGTCCTTGATCTTGAACTTTCTAAACATACTCATAGAATCCGAATGATGATACATCAGCCAATCAGAAGTCCATATTTGACCGAATGGACTAATATTGGGCCCAAGAGTCAACAATTTTGAACTTTCTATTTCTACCCCATAGACTCCTTCTGGTAATCAAGTAGTCTTAAAGTAGCCAATATTTGACTCATTAAACTTGTTTCAGTCGTGGATCTTGAAATTTCTATGCCTACTAATTGACTCTCTCTTCGATGATACATTAGCCATAGAGTAGCCAATATTGAACCCATTGGACAAGTTTCAGTCAAGGATCTTGAAATTTCTATACCTACTCATTAACTCTTTCTGATGTTACATCGGTCATTCAGAAATCCATATTTGACCAAATGGATTAATACCGGGCCAACAAGTCATTGATTTGGAACGTTCTATTTCTACCCAATGGATTCCTACTGGTGATACATTAGCCATAGAATAGCAAATATTTGATCCATTGAACATGTTTCAGTCCTTGATTTTGAACTTTCTATACATATTCATAGAATCCAAATGATGATACATCAGCTAATCAGAATTCCATATTTGACCGAATGGACTTGTATCGGGCCCAAGAGTCATTGATTCTGAACTTTCTGTTTCTACCCAATAGACTCCTGGTGATCAATTAGCCTTAAAGTAGCCAATATTTGACCCAATGAACTTGTTTCAGCCGTGGATCTTGAAATTTCTATGCCTGCTAATTGACTCTTTCTGATGTTATGTCAGTTATTCAGACGTCCATATTTGAACAAATGTACTAATATCGGGCCCAAGAGTCATCGATTTTGAACTTTGTATTTCTACCAAATTGACTCCTTCTGGTAATAAATTAGCCATAGAGTAGCCAATAATTGAACCATTAAACATGTTTCAGTCATGGATTTTGAAATTTCTATGTATACTTATTGACTCAATCTGTTGTTACATCAGTCATTCAGAGTCCATATTTGGTTTAAAATACTAATATATGGCCCAAGAGACATCAATTTTGAACTTTTTAGTTTTACCCATTGACTTCTTGTGACAGTTCAGTCAATATTTCACCTACTGAATATATTTCAGTCCTTGATCTTGAACTTTCTATACCTATTCATTGACTCTTTCTGATGTTATATCAGCCATTCAGAGTCCATATTTGACCTAAAATGCTAATATATTGCCCAAGACTCATCGATTTTGAACTTTTTACTTCTACCCTTAGAGTAGCCAATATTTGACCCATTGAACATTTTTCAGTGCTTGATCTTGAACTTTCTATACATACTCAGAGAATCCGAATGATGATACATCAGCCAATCAGAAGTCCATATTTGACCGAATGGACTTATATTGGGCCCAAGAGTCATCAATTTTGACCAAACAGGCTTATATTAGGCCCAAGAATCGTCAATTTTGAACTTTCTTTTCCTACCCAATTGACTCCTTCTTGTGATTCATTAGCTATAGAGTAGCACATTTTTTACCCATTGGACATGTTTCAGTCATGGACTGAAACATGTTCAATGGGTCAAATATTTGCTATTCTATGGCTAATGTAGTACCAGAAGGAATCAATTGGGTAGAAATAGAAAGTTTACAATCGACTACTCTTGGGCCCGATATTAGTACATTTGGTCAAATATGGACTTCTCAATAACTAAAATCTAGCCCAAAAGTCATCAATTTTGAACTTTCTATTTCTACCCATTGACTCCTTCTGTTGATAGTTTAGCCAATTTTTGACATACTGAACATATTTCTGTGTTTGATCTTGAATTTCTGTTCTTACCTAATTGAGTCCTTCTTGTGATACATTAGACATAGAGTAGCATATATTTTACCCATTGGACATTTTTCAGTCATGGATCTTGAAATTTCTATGCCTACTAATTGACTCTTTCTGATGTTATGTCAGTTATTTAGAAGTCCATATTTGACCAAATGTACTAATATCGGGCCTAAGGATCATCGATTTTGAACTTATATTTCTACACAATTGATTCCTTCTGTTGATAGATTAGCCATTGAGTAGCAAATATTTGACCCATTGAACATGTTTCAGTCCTTGATATTGAACTTTGTATACATACTCATTGACTCCTTCTGATCCGCCCCAAGAGTCTTCGATTTTGAACTTTCTATTTCTGCCCATTAGATTCATTCCGTTGATGGATCAGTCAATCAGTAGGCAAATTTTGACTTACTGAACATGTTTCACTCCTTGATCTTGAACTTTTAATACATACTCATTGACTACTTCTGATTTTACATCAGTCATTCAGAGGTCCATTTTTGACCAAATAAACTTACATTTCATCCAGGAGTCATCAATTTTGAACTTTTAAGTTCTACCCATCGACTCCTTGTGTTGAAAGTTCAGCCAATATTTGATCTACTGAACATATTTCAGTCCTTGATCTTGAGCTTTCTATTGCTACCCGTTGACTCCTTCTGCTGATAGTTCAGCCAATTTTTGACCTTCATAACATATTTCAGTTCTTGATGTTGATTAGATTAATTAGCCATAGAGTAGCTAATATTTGATCCATTGAACCTTGTTCAGTCATCAATCGTGAAATTTATATACACACTCATTGACTCTATTTGTTGTTACATCAGCCATTCAGAGTCCATATTTGACCTAAAATACTAATATATGGCCCAAGAGTCATCTATTTTGAACTTTTTAGTTCTACCTATTGACTCCTTCTGGTGATAGTTCAGCTAATTTTTGACCTACTGAACATATTTCAGTCCTTGATCTTGAACTTTCTGTTCCTACCCAATTGTGTCCTTCTTGTGATTCATTAGCTATAGAGTAGCAAATATTTTACCCATTGGACATGTTTCAGTCATGAATCTTGAAATTTCTATTCCCTACTCATTGACTCTTTCTGATGTTACATTGGTCATTCAGAAATCCATATTTGACCAATTCGACTAATATCAGGCCCAAGAGTCGTCAATTTTGAACTTTTTAGTTCTACCCATTTGACTCCTTTTGGTGATAAATTAGCCTTAGAGTAGCCAATATTTGACCCATTGAACATGTTTCATTCTTGGATCTTGAAATTTCTATACCTACTCATTGACTCCTTCTGTTGGTACAACTGCCATTCAGAAGTCTATGCTTGACATAAAATACTACTATGTAGCCGAAGATTCATCCATTTTGAAGTTTTTATTTCTAACCATTCACTCCTTCAAATATTTTAGCAAATATTTTACTCACTGGACATGTTTCAGTCATGGATCTTGAAATTTCTATACCTACTTATTGACTCTTTCTGATATTATATCAGTCATTCACAAGTCTATTTGACAAAATGGACTAATATCGGGGCAAAGAGTCGTCGAATTTGAAGTTTTTATTTCTACCAAATTGACTCCTTCTGGTGATAAATTAGCCATAGAGTAGCCAATATTTGACCCATTAAACATGTTTCAGTCATGGATCTTGAAATTTCTATGTATACTTATTGACTCAATCTGTTGTTACATCAGCCATTCAGAGTCCATATTTGATCTAAAATACTAATATATGGCCCAAGAGACATCAATTTTGAACTTTTTAGTTTTACCCATTGACTCCTTCTTGTGATAGTTCAGCCAATATTTTACCTACTGAATATATTTCAGTCCTTGATCTTGAACTTTCTATACCTACTCATTGACTTTTTATGATGTTATGTCAGTGTTTCAAAAATCCATATTTGACCAAATGGACTAATATCGGGCCCGAGAGTCATCAATTTTGAACTTTCTGTTTCATCCCAATTGATTCCTTCTGGTGATACATTATTCATAGAATAGATAATATTTGACCCATTGAACTTGTTTCAGTCCTTGATCTTGAACTTTTTATACATACTCATAGAATCCGAATGATGATACATCAGCCAATCAGAAGTCCATATTTGACCAAATGGACTTATATCGAGCCCAAGAGTCATCAATTTTGAACTTTCTACTTCTTCCCAATAGACTCCTTCTGGTGATCAATTAGCCTTAGAGTAGCCAATATATGACCCATTGAACATGTTTCAGTCCTTGATCTTGAACTTTCTAAACATACTCATAGAATCCGAATGATGATACATCAGCCAATCAGAAGTCCATATTTGACCGAATGGACTAATATTGGGCCCAAGAGTCATCAATTTTGAACTTTCTATTTCTACCCATAGACTCCTTCTGGTAATCAAGTAGTCTTAGAGTAGCCAATATTTGACCCATTGAACTTGTTTCAGTCGTGGATCTTGAAATTTCTATGCCTACTAATTGACTCTCTCTTCGATGATACATTAGCCATAGAGTAGCCAATATTGAACCCATTGGACAAGTTTCAGTCAAGGATCTTGAAATTTCTATACCTACTCATTAACTCTTTTTGATGTTACATCGGTCATTCAGAAATCCATATTTGACCAAATGGATTAATACCGGGCCCAAAAGTCATTGATTTGGAACGTTCTATTTCTACCCAATGGATTCCTACTGGTGATACATTAGCCATAGAATAGCAAATATTTGATCCATTGAACATGTTTCAGTCCTTGATTTTGAACTTTCTATACATATTCATAGAATCCAAATGATGACACATCAGCTAATCAGAATTCCATATTTGACCGAATGGACTTGTATCGGGCCCAAGAGTCATTGATTCTGAACTTTCTGTTTCTACCCAATAGACTCCTGGTGATCAATTAGCCTTAAAGTAGCCAATATTTGACCCAATGAACTTGTTTCAGCCGTGGATCTTGAAATTTCTATGCCTACTAATTGACTCTTTCTGATGTTATGTCAGTTATTCAGACGTCCATATTTGAACAAATGTACTAATATCGGGCCCAAGAGTCCATGATTTTGAACTTTCTATTTCTTCCCAATTGACTCCTTCTGGTGATAAATTAGCCATAGAGTAGCCAATAATTGAACCATTAAACATGTTTCAGTTATGGATCTTGAAATTTCTATGTATACTTATTGACTCTTTCTGATGTTACATCAGTCATTCAGAGTCCATATTTGGTTTAAAATGGACTAATATATGGCCCAAGAGACATCAATTTTGAACTTTTTAGTTTTACCCATTGACTTCTTGTGACAGTTCAGCCAATATTTCACCTACTGAATATATTTCAGTCCTTGATCTTGAACTTTCTATACCTATTCATTGACTCTTTCTGATGTTATATCAGCCATTCAGAGTCCATATTTGACCTAAAATGCTAATATATTGCCCAAGACTCATCGATTTTGAACTTTTTACTTCTACCCTTAGAGTAGTCCCAATATTTGACCCATTGAACATTTTTCAGTGCTTGATCTTGAACTTTCTATACATACTCAGAGAATCCGAATGATGATACATCAGCCAATCAGAAGTCCATATTTGACCGAATGGACTTATATTGGGCCCAAGAGTCATCAATTTTGACCAAACAGGCTTATATTAGGCCCAAGAATCGTCAATTTTGAACTTTCTTTTCCTACCCAATTGACTCCTTCTTGTGATTCATTAGCTATAGAGTAGCACATTTTTTACCCATTGGACATGTTTCAGTCATGGACTGAAACATGTTCAATGGGTCAAATATTTGCTATTCTATGGCTAATGTAGTACCAGAAGGAATCAATTGGGTAGAAATAGAAAGTTTACAATCGACTACTCTTGGGCCCGATATTAGTACATTTGGTCAAATATGGACTTCTCAATAACTAAAATCTAGCCCAAAAGTCATCAATTTTGAACTTTCTATTTCTACCCATTGACTCCTTCTGTTGATAGTTTAGCCAATTTTTGACATACTGAACATATTTCTGTGTTTGATCTTGAACTTTCTGTTCTTACCTAATTGAGTCCTTCTTGTGATACATTAGACATAGAGTAGCATATATTTTACCCATTGGACATTTTTCAGTCATGGATCTTGAAATTTCTATGCCTACTAATTGACTCTTTCTGATGTTATGTCAGTTATTTACAAGTCCATATTTGACCAAATGTACTAATATCGGGCCCTAAGGATCATCGATTTTGAACTTATATTTCTACACAATTGATTCCTTCTGTTGATAGATTAGCCATTGAGTAGCAAATATTTGACCCATTGAACATGTTTTCAGTCCTTGATATTGAACTTTGTATACATACTCATTGACTCCTTCTGATCCGCCCCAAGAGTCTTCGATTTTGAACTTTCTATTTCTGCCCATTAGATTCATTCCGTTGATGGATCAGTTCAATCAGTAGGCAAATTTTGACTTACTGAACATGTTTCACTCCTTGATCTTGAACTTTTAATACATACTCATTGACTACTTCTGATTTTACATCAGTCATTCAGAGGTCCATTTTTGACCAAATAAACTTACATCTCATCCAGGAGTCATCAATTTTGAACTTTTAAGTTCTACCCCATCGACTCCTTGTGTTGAAATTTCAGCCAATATTGATCTACTGAACATATTTCAGTCCTTGATCTTGAGCTTTCTATTGCTACCCGTTGACTCCTTCTGCTGATAGTTCAGCCAATTTTTGACCTTCATAACATATTTCAGTTCTTGATGTTGATTAGATTAATTAGCCATAGAGTAGCTAATATTTGATCCATTGAACCTTGTTCAGTCATCAATCGTGAAATTTATATACACACTCATTGACTCTATTTGTTGTTACATCAGCCATTCAGAGTCCATATTTGACCTAAAATACTAATATATGGCCCAAGAGTCATCTATTTTGAACTTTTTAGTTCTACCTATTGACTCCTTCTGGTGATAGTTCAGCTAATTTTTTGACCTACTGAACATATTTCAGTCCTTGATCTTGAACTTTCTGTTCCTACCCAATTGTGTCCTTCTTGTGATTCATTAGCTATAGAGTAGCAAATATTTTACCCATTGGACATGTTTCAGTCATGAATCTTGAAATTTCTATTACCTACTCATTGACTCTTTCTGATGTTACATTGGTCATTCAGAAATCCATATTTGACCAATTGGACTAATATCAGGCCCAAGAGTCGTCAATTTTGAACTTTTTAGTTCTACCCATTTGACTCCTTTTGGTGATAAATTAGCCTTAGAGTAGCCAATATTTGACCCATTGAACATGTTTCATTCTTGGATCTTGAAATTTCTATACCTACTCATTGACTCCTTCTGTTGGTACAACTGCCATTCAGAAGTCTATGCTTGACATAAAATACTACTATGTAGCCGAAGATTCATCCATTTTGAAGTTTTTATTTCTAACCATTCACTCCTTCAAATATTTTAGCAAATATTTTACTCACTGGACATGTTTCAGTCATGGATCTTGAAATTTCTATACCTACTTATTGACTCTTTCTGATATTATATCAGTCATTCACAAGTCTATATTTGACAAAATGGACTAATATCCAAAGAGTCGTCGAATTTGAAGTTTTTTTTTCTACCAAATTGACTCCTTCTGGTGATAAATTAGCCATAGAGTAGCCAATATTTGACCCATTAAACATGTTTCAGTCATGGATCTTGAAATTTCTATGTATACTTATTGACTCAATCTGTTGTTACATCAGCCATTCAGAGTCCATATTTGATCTAAAATACTAATATATGGCCCAAGAGACATCAATTTTGAACTTTTTAGTTTTACCCATTGACTCCTTCTTGTGATAGTTCAGCCAATATTTTACCTACTGAATATATTTCAGTCCTTGATCTTGAACTTTCTATACCTACTCATTGACTTTTTTTGATGTTATGTCAGTGTTTCAAAAATTCATATTTGACCAAATGGACTAATATCGGGCCCGAGAGTCATCAATTTTGAACTTTCTGTTTCATCCCAATTGATTCCTTCTGGTGATACATTATTCATAGAATAGATAATATTTGACCCATTGAACTTGTTTCAGTCCTTGATCTTGAACTTTTTATACATACTCATAGAATCCGAATGAATGATACATCAGCCAATCAGAAGTCCATATTTGACCAAATGGACTTATATCGAGCCCAAGAGTCATCAATTTTTGAACTTTCTACTTCTTCCCAATAGACTCCTTCTGGTGATCAATTAGCCTTAGAGTAGCCAATATATGACCCATTGAACATGTTTCAGTCCTTGATCTTGAACTTTCTAAACATACTCATAGAATCCGAATGATGATACATCAGCCAATCAGAAGTCCATATTTGACCGAATGGACTTATATTTGGGCCCAAGAGTCATCAATTTTGAACTTTCTATTTCTACCCCATAGACTCCTTCTGGTAATCAAGTAGTCTTAGAGTAGCCAATATTTGACCCATTGAACTTGTTTCAGTCGTGGATCTTGAAATTTCTATGCCTACTAATTGACTCTCTCTTCGATGATACATTAGCCATAGAGTAGCCAATATTGAACCCATTGGACAAGTTTCAGTCAAGGATCTTGAAATTTCTATACCTAACTCATTAACTCTTTTTGATGTTACATCGGTCATTCAGAAATCCATATTTGACCAAATGGATTAATACCGGGCCCAAAAGTCATTGATTTGGAACGATCTATTTCTACCCAAGAGCGACACACAAACACACACGCACAGTCGTTGAACTCACACTTACTGTATCTTACACCATCACGGCGGTAGCAAATTTGACACTAAATCGTTTTTTTGGAGCGTGCATCATTTCTCAAATAACGTCCTAAATGATTCAAAATTCCTCCCTTTATCAGAAAAAATCACTAAAAGTGTCAAGATGTCCTCCAGGCTGTTGTTTGTGTGTTTCGTTTTTCTGCACGTGCATTATTTCACAGCAAAAAGGACTAATGTCAAAATTCCTCCGTGTACAGTTTCTCAGAAAAATTTAAAAAAACATTTAAAAAATTTATTTTTAATAAATTACTTGCTCAAACATGAACTTTCTGTTACTCTCTTTTTAGTTTTCTCTACTGGTTCATATGGAGCGCATTCACGGGAGGGGCCCTTCCGTTAGCACCTTCATGGCGAGTACCTAACACTCCTCTCACTCCCGGCTTGAAGAGCGACACACACTGCCTGTATCAACGCGGAGCAATTTTGACACTAAGTCGTTTTTTTGAGCGTGCATCATTTCTCAAAAAACGTCCCCCTAAATGTCAAAATTCCTCCCTTTATCAGAAAAATCACTAAAAGTGTCAAGATTCCTCCAGGCTGTGGTTTTTGTGTGTTTTCGCCTCCTCAAGCCGGAGAGAGTTTGAGTTGAGCGGATTTTCTCTCGCACAGAGAAGCCCTTCCTTACACTTTCATGCCGCCTTCCTCATGCTCTCTCTCGGAGCATGAAGAGCGACACACCATCATCCACTGCCTGTATCACGCGGAGCAATTGTTGACACTAAGTTCGTTATTTTTAGAGCGTGCATCATTTCTCAAAAAACGTCTAAATGTCAAAATTCCTCCCTTTATCAGAAAAATCACTAAAAGTGACCAAGATTTCCTCCAGGCTGTGTTTGGTTGTATTTCTCCGTCAAGCCGAGAGAGAGTTTGAGTATTGAGCGGATTCACAGCGAAGCCCTTCTTTTACTTTCATGCCGCCTCTCCCCTCATGCTCTCCTTCCGGCTTGAAGAGGCGACACACACTGTCCCCCCCCGTGTATCACACGCGGAGGAATTTTTTGACACTAAGTCGTTTTTTGAGCGTCCAGTCATTTCTCAAAAAACGTCTAAATGTCAAAATTCCTCCCTTTATCAGAAAAATCACTAAAAGTGTCAAGATTCCTCCAGGCTGTGTTTGTGTGTTTCTCCTCCCCCTAAGCCGGAGAGAGTTTGAGTTGAGCGGATTCACAGCGAAGCCCTTCCTTACACTTTCATCCGCCTTCCGTCGTGCTCTCTCCGGCTTTGAAGAGCGACACAGAGACCACTGCCTGTATCACGCGGAGCAATTTTGACACTAAGTCGTTTTTTTGAGCGTGCATCATTTCTCAAAAAACGTCTCTAAATGTCAAAATTTTTTTCCCCTCCCTTTATCAGAAAAATCACTAAAAGTGTCAAGATTCCTCCAGGCTGTGTTTGTGTGTTTCTCCTCAAGCCGGAGAGAGAGAGGCGAGAGGAGTTTGAGTTTGAGCGGATTCACAGAGAAGCCCTTCCTTACACTTTCATGCCGCCTTCCTCATGCTCTCTCCGGCTTGAAGAGCGATCACACACCACACACACTGCCTGTATCACAAAAACCCCGGCGAGCAATTTTGACACTAAGTCGTTTTTTTGAGCGTGCATCATTTCTCAAAAAACGTCCTAAATGTCAAAATTCCTCCCTTTATCAGAAAAATCACTAAAAGTGTCAAGATTCCTCCAGGCTGTGTTTGTGTATTTCTCCTCAAGCCGGAGAGAGTTTGAGTTGAGCGATTCACAGCGAAGCCCTTCCTTTTACTTTCATGCCGCCTTCCTCATCTCTCTCCGGCTTGAAGAGCGACACACACTGCCTGTATCACGCGGAGGAATTTTGACACTAAGTCGTTTTTTTTGAGCGTCCATCATTTCTCAAAAAACGTTCTTGCCCTAAATGTCAAAATTCCTCCCTTTATCAGAAAAATCACTAAAAGTGTCAAGATTCCTCCAGGCTGTGTTTGTGTGTTTTCTCCTCAAGCCGGAGAGAGTTTGAGTTGAGCGGATTCACAGCGAATCCCTTCCTTACACTTTTCATGCCGCCTTCCTCATGCTCTCTCCGGCTTGAAGAGCGACACACACTGCCTGTATCACGCGGAGCAATTTGACACTAAGTAAAGGGGGGGTTAGCTAGGGTTTTTTTGAGCGTGCATCATTTCTCAAAAAACGTCTAAATGTCAAAATTCCTCCCTTTATCAGAAAATTCACTAAAAGTGTCAAGATTCCTCCAGGCTGTGTTTGTGTGTTTCTCCTCAAGCCGGAGAGAGTTTGAGTTGAGTTCAACGGATTCACAGCGAAGCCCTTCCTTACATTTTCATTCCGCCTTCCTCATGCTCTCCTCCGGCTTTAGCAGAGACACACACCGCACGGTTCACACGGAGGAATATTGACACTTTGTCGTTTTCTGCACGTGCATCATTTCACAGCAAAAAGACTAAGTGTCAAAATTCCTCCGTGTTACAGTTTTTCAGAAAAATTTAAAATTTAAAAAATTTATTTTTAATAAATTACTGCTCAAACATGAACTTTCTGTTACTTTTTAGTTTACTGGTTCATATGGAGCGCATTCACGGAGGGGCCCTTCCTTACACCTTCATGGCGAGTACCTAACACTCCTCTCCGGCTTGAAGAGCGACACACACTGCCTGTATCACGCGGAGCAATTTTGACACTAAGTCGTTTTTTTGAGCGTGCATCTCATTTCTCAAAAAACGTCTAAATGTCAAAATTCCTCCCTTTATCAGAAAAATCACTAAAAGTGTCAAGATTCCTCCAGACTGTGTTTGTGTGTTTCTCCTCAAGCCGGAGAGAGTTTTGAGTTGAGCGGATTCAACAGCGAAGCCCTTCCTTACACTTTCATGCCGCCTTCCTCATGCTCTCTCCGGCTTGAAGAGCGACACACACTGCCTGTATCACGCGGAGCAATTTTGACACTAAGTCTCGTTTTTTTGAGCGTGCATCATTTCTCAAAAAACGTCTAAATGTCAAAATTCCTCCCTTTATCAGAAAATTCACTAAAAGTGTCAAGATTCCTCCAGGCTGTGTTTGTTTGTTTCTCCTCAAGCCGGAGAGAGTTTGAGTTGAGCGGATTCACAGCGAAGGCCCTTTCCTTACACTTTCATGCCGCCTTCCTCATGCTCTCTCCGGCTTGAAGAGCGACAACACACTGCCTGTATCACGCGGAGCAATTTTGACACTAAGTCGTTTTTTTGAGCGTGCATCATTTCTCAAAAAACGTCTAAATGTCAAAATTCCTCCCTTTATCAGAAAAATCACTAAAAGTGTCAAGATTCCTCCAGGCTGTGTTTGTGTGTTTCTCCTCAAGCCGGAGAGAGTTTGAGTTGAGCGGATTCACAGCGAAGCCCTTCCTTACACTTTCATGCCGCCTTCCTCGTGCTCTCTCCGGCTTGAAGAGCGACACACACTGCCTGTATCACGCGGAGGAAATTTTGACACTAAGTCGTTTTTTTTAAGCGTGCATCATTTCTCAAAAAACGTCTAAATGTCAAAATTCCTCCCTTCATCAGAAAAATCACTGAAAGTGTCAAGATTCCTCCAGGCTGTGTTTTTTTGTTTCTTCCTCAAGCCGGAGAGAGTTTGAGTTGAGCGGATTCACAGCGAAGCTCTTCCTTACACTTTCATGCCGCCTTCCTCATGCTCTCTCCGGCTTGAAGAGCGACACACACTGCCTGTATCACGCGGAGCAATATTGACACTAAGTCGTTTTTTTGAGCGTGCATCATTTCTCAAAAATCGTCTAAATGTCAAAATTCCTCCCCTTTATCAGAAAAATCACTAAAAGTGTCAAGATTCCTCCAGGCTGTGTTTGTGTGTTTCTCCTCAAGCCGGAGAGAGTTTGAGTTGAGCGATTCACAGCGAAGCCCTTCCTTACATTTTCATTCCGCCTTCCTCATGCTCTCCACTTCCGGCTTGAGCAGAGACACACACCGCACGGTTCACACGGAGGAATATTGACACTTTGTCGTTTCTCTGCACGTGCATCATTTCACAGCAAAAAGACTAAGTGTCAAAATTCCTCCGTGTACAGTTTCTCAGAAAAATTTAAAATTTAAAAAATTTATTTTTAATAAATTACTGCTCATCACATGAACTTTCTGTTACTTTTTAGTTTACTGGTTCATATGGAGCGCATTCAAGGAGAGGCCCTTCCTTACACCTTCATGCCGAGTACCTAACACTCTCTCCGGCTTGAAAAGTCGACAAACACTGCCTGTATCACGCGGAGCAATTTTGACACTAAGTCGTTTTTTTGAGCGTGCATCATTTCTCAAAAAACGTCTAAATGTCAAAATTCCTCCCTTTATCAGAAAAATCACTAAAAGTGTCAAGATTCCTCCAGGCTGTGTTTGTGTGTTTCTCCTCAAGCCGGAGAGAGTTTGAGTTGAGCGAATTCACAGCGAAGCCCTTCCTTTCACTTTCATGCCGCCTTCCTCATGCTCTCTCCGGCTTGAAGAGCGACACACACTGCCTGTATCACGCGGAGGAATTTGACACTAAGTCGTTTTTTTTGAGCGTCCATCATTTCTCCAAAAACGTCTAAATGTCAAAATTCCTCCCTTTATCAGAAAAATCACTAAAAGTGTCAAGATTCCTGCAGGCTGTGTTTGTGTGTTTTCTCCTCAAGCCGGAGAGAGTTTGAGTTGAGCGGATTCACAGCGAAGCCCTTCCTTACACTTTCATGCCGCCTTCCTCATGCTCTCTCCGGCTTGAAGAGCGACACACACTGCCTGTATCACGCGGAGCATATTTTGACACTAAGTCGTTTTTTTTGAGCGTGCATCATTTCTCAAAAAACGTCTAAATGTCAAAATTCCTCCCTTTATCAGAAAAATCAATAAAAGTGTCAAGATTCCTCCAGGCTGTGTTTGTTTGTTTCTCCTCAAGCCGGAGAGAGTTTGAGTTGAGCGGATTCACAGCAAAGCCCTTCCTTACACTTTCATGCCGCCTTCCTCATGCTCTCTCCGGCTTGAAGAGCGACACACACTGCCTGTATCACGCGGAGCAATTTTGACACTAAGTCGTTTTTTTGAGCGTGCATCATTTCTCAAAAAACGTCTGAAATGTCAAAATTACTCCCTTTATCAGAAAATTCACTAAAAGTGTCAAGATTCCTCCAGGCTGTGTTTGTGTGTTTCGTTTTTCTGCATGTGCATCATTTCACAGCAAAAAGACTAAGTGTCAAAAATTCCTCCGTGTACAGTTTCTCAGAAAAATTTAAAATTTAAAAAAATTATTTTTAATAAATTACTGCTCAAACATGAACTTTCTGTTACTTTTTAGTTTACTGGTTCATATGGAGCGCATTCACGGAGGGGCCCTTCCTCACACCTTCATGGCGAGTACCTAACACTCTCTCCGGCTTGAAGAGCGACACACACTGCCTGTATCACGCGGAGGAATTTTGACACTAAGTCGTTTTTTTGAGCGTGCATCATTTCTCAAAAAACGTCTAAATGTCAAATTTCCTCCCTTTATCAGAAAAATCACTAAAAGTGTCAAGATTCCTCCAGGCTGTGTTTGTGTGTTTCTCCTCAAGCCGGAGAGAGTTTGAGTTGAGCGGATTTCACAGCGAAGCCCTTCCTAACATTTTCATTCCGCCTTCCTCATGCTCTCTCCGGCTTGAGCAGAGACACACACCGCACGGTTAACACGGAGGAATATTGACACTTTGTCGTTTTTCTGCACGTGCATCATTTCACAGCAAAAAGACTAAGTGTCAAAATTCCTCCGTGTACAGTTTCTCAGATAAAATTTAAAATTTAAAAAATTTGTTTTTAACAAATTAACTGCTCAAACATGAACTTTCTGTTACTTTTTAGTTTACTGGTTCATATGGAGCGCATTCACGGAGGGGCCCTTCCTTACACCTTCATGGCGAGTACCTAACACTCTCTCCGGCTTGAAGAGCGACACACACTGCCTGTATCACGCGGAGCAATTTTGACACTAAGTTGAGCGTGCATCATTTCTCAAAAAACGTCTAAATGTCAAAATTCCTCCCTTTATCAGAAAATTCACTAAAAGTGTCAAGATTCCTCCAGGCTGTGTTTGTGTGTTTCTCCTCAAGCCGGAGAGAGTTTGAGTTGAGCGGATTCACAGCGAAGCCCTTCCTTACACTTTCATGCCGCCTTCCTCATGCTCTCTCCGGCTTGAAGAGCGACACACACTGCCTGTATCACGCGGAGCAATTTTGACACTAAGTCGTTTTTTTGAGGCGTTGCCAATCATTTCTCAAATAACGTCTAAATGTCAAAATTCCTCCCTTTATCAGAAAAATCACTAAAAGTGTCAAGATTCCTCCAGGCTGTGTTTGTGTGTTTCGTTTTTCTGCACGTGCATTATTTCACAAAGCAAAAAGACTAAGTGTCAAAATTCCTCCCTGTACAGTTTCTCAAAAAAATTTAAAATTTAAAAAAATTTATTTTTAATAAATTACTGCTCAAACATGAACTTTCTGTTACTTTTTAGTTTACTGGTTCATATGGAGCGCATTCACGGAGGGGCCCTTCCTTACACCTTCATGCCGAGTACCTAACACTCTCTCCGGCTTGAAGAGCGACACACACTGCCTGTATCACGCGGAGCTATTTTGACACTAAGTCGTTTTTTTGAGCGTGCATCATTTCTCAAATAACGTCTAAATGTCAAAATTCCTCCCTTTATCAGAAAATTCACTAAAAGTATCAAGATTCCTCCAGTCTATGTTTGTGTCTTTCTCCTCAAGCCGGAGAGAGTTTGAGTTGAGCGGATTCACAGCGAAGCCCTTCCTTACACTTTCATGCCGCCTTCCTCATGCTCTCTGTCTCCGGCTTGAAGAGCGACACACACTGCCTGTATCACGCGGAGCAATTTTGACACTAAGTCGTTTTTTTGAGCGTGCATCATTTTTCAAAAAACGTCTAAATGTCAAAATTCCTCCCTTTATCAGAAAAATCACTAAAAGTGTCAAGATTCCTCCAGGCTATGTTTGTGTGTTTCTCCTCAAGCCGGAGAGAGTTTGAGTTGAGCGGATTCACAGCGAAGCCCTTCCTTACACTTTGATGCCGCCTTCCTCATGCTCTCTTCCCGGCTTGAAGAGCGACACACACTGCCTGTATCACGCGGAGCAATTTTGACACTAAGTCGTTTTTTTGAGCGATGCATTTTTCTCAAAAAACGTCTAAATGTCAAAATTCCTCCCTTTATCAGAAAAATCACTAAAAGTGTCAAGATTCCTCCAGGCTGTGTTTGTGTGTTTCTCCTCAAGCCGGAGAGAGTTTGAGTTGAGCGGATTCACAGCGAAGCCCTTCCTTACACTTTCATGCCGCCTTCCTCATGCTCTCTCCGGCTTGAAGAGCGACACACACTGCCTGTATCACGCGGAGGAATTTTGACACTAAGTCGTTTTTTTGAGCGTGCATCATTTCTCAAAAAACGTCTAAATGTCAAAATTCCTCCCTTTATCAGAAAAATCACTAAAAGTGTCAAGATTCCTCCAGGCTGTGTTTGTGTGTTTCTCCTCAAGCGGAGAGAGTTTGAGTTGAGCGGATTCACAGCGAAGCCCTTCCTTACACTTTCATGCCGCCTTCCTCATGCTCTCTCCGGCTTGAAGAGCGACACACACTGCCTGTATCACGCGGAGCAATTTTGACACTAAGTCGTTTTTTTGAGCGTGCATCATTTCTCAAAAAACTTCTAAATGTCAAAATTCCTCCCTTTATCAGAAAAATCACTAAAAGTGTCAAGATTCCTCCAGGCTGTGTTTGTGTGTTTCTCCTCAAGCCGGAGAGAGTTTGAGTTGAGCGGATTCACAGCGAAGCCCTTCCTTACACTTTCATGCCGCCTTCCTCTTGCTCTCTCCGGCTTGAGCAGAGACACACACCGCACGTTTCACACGGAGGAATATTGACACTTTGTCGTTTATCTGCACGTGCATCATTTCACAGCAAAAAGACTAAGTGTAAAAAATTCCTCCGTTTCTCAGAAAATTCAAAATTGAAAAAAAATGTAATTTTAATAAATTACTGCTCAAACATGAACTTTCTGTTACTTTTTAGTGTCTTGGTTCATTTGGAGCGAATTCACAGAGGGGCACTTCCTCACACATTCAGTCCGCCTACCTAACACGCTCTCCGGCTTGAAGAGCGACAAACACTGCCTGTATCACGCGGAGCAATTTTGACACTAAGTCGTTTTTTTGAGCGTGCATCATTTCTCAAATAACGTCTAAATGTCAAAATTCCTCCCTTTATCAGAAAAATCACTAAAAGTGTCAAGATTCCTCCAGGCTGTGTTTGTGTGTTTCTCCTCAAGCCGGAGAGAGTTTGAGTTGAGCGGATTCACAGCGAAGCCCTTCCTTACACTTTCATGCCGCCTTCCTCATGCTCTCTCCGGCTTGAAGAGCGACACACACTGCCTGTATCACGCGGAGCAATTTTGACACTAAGTCGTTTTTTTGAGCGTGCATCATTTCTCAAATAAACGTCTAAATGTCAAAATTCCTCCCTTTATCAGAAAAATCACTAAAAGTGTCAAGATTCCTCCAGGCTGTGTTTGTGTGTTTTGTTTTTCTGCACGTGCATCATTTCACAGCAAAAGACTAAGTGTCAAAATTCCTCCGTGTACAGATTCTCAGAAAAAATTAAAATTTAAAAAATGTATTTTTAATAAATTACTGCTCAAACATGAACTTTCTGTTACTTTTTAGTTTACTGGTTTCATATGGATCGCATTCACGGAGGGGCCCTTCCTTGCACCTTCATGCCGAGTACCTAACACTCTCTCCGGCTTGAAGAGCGACACACACTGCCTGTATCACGCGGAGCAATTTTGACACTAAGTCGTTTTTTTGAGCGTGCATCATTTCTCAAAAAACGTCTAAATGTCAAAATTCCTCCCTTTATCAGAAAAATCACTAAAAGTGTCAAGATTCCTCCAGGCTGTGTTTGTGTATTTCTCCTCAAGCCGGAGAGAGTTTGAGTTGAGCGGATTCACAGCGAAGCCCTTCCTTTCACTTTCATGCCGCCTTCCTCATGCTCTCTCCGGCTTGAAGAGCGACACACACTGCCTGTATCACGCGGAGGAATTTTGACACTAAGTCGTTTTTTTGAGCGTCCATCATTTCTCAAAAAACGTCTAAATGTCAAAATTCCTCCCTTTATCAGAAAAATCACTAAAAGTGTCAAGATTCCTCCAGGCTGTGTTTGTTTGTTTCTCCTCAAGCCGGAGAGAGTTTGAGTTGAGCGGATTCACAGCAAAGCCCTTCCTTACACTTTCATGCCGCCTTCCTCATGCTCTCTCCGGCTTGAAGAGCGACACACACTGCCTGTATCACGCGGAGCAATTTTGACACTAAAGAAGTCGTTTTTTTGAGCGTGCATCATTTCTCAAAAAACGTCTAAATGTCAAAATTACTCCCTTTATCAGAAAATTCACTAAAAGTGTCAAGATTCCTCCAGGCTGTGTTTGTGTGTTTCGTTTTTCTGCACGTGCATCATTTCACAGCAAAAAGACTAAGTGTCAAAATTCCTCCGTGTACAGTTTCTCAGAAAAATTTAAAATTTAAAAAAATTATTTTTAATAAATTACTGCTCAAACATGAACTTTCTGTTACTTTTTAGTTTACTGGTTCATATGGAGCGCATTCACGGAGTGGCCCTTCCTTACACCTTCATGCCGAGTACCTAACACTCTCTCCGGCTTGAAGAGCGACACACACTGCCTGTATCACGCGGAGCTATTTTGACACTAAGTCGTTTTTTTGAGCGTGCATCATTTCTCAAATAACGTCTAAATGTCAAAATTCCTCCCTTTATCAGAAAATTCACTAAAAGTATCAAGATTCCTCCAGTCTATGTTTGTGTGTTTCTCCTCAAGCCGGAGAGAGTTTGAGTTGAGCGGATTCACAGCGAAGCCCTTCCTTACACTTTCATGCCGCCTTCCTCATGCTCTCTCCGGCTTGAAGAGCGACACACACTGCCTGTATCACGCGGAGCAATTTTGACACTAAGTCGTTTTTTTGAGCGTGCATCATTTTTCAAAAAACGTCTAAATGTCAAAATTCCTCCCTTTATCAGAAAAATCACTAAAAGTGTCAAGATTCCTCCAGGCTATGTTTGTGTGTTTTCTCCTCAAGCCGGAGAGAGTTTGAGTTGAGCGGATTCACAGCGAAGCCCTTCCTTACACTTTGATGCCGCCTTCCTCATGCTCTCTCCCGCTTGAAGAGCGACACACACTGCCTGTATCACGCGGAGCAATTTTGACACTAAGTCGTTTTTTTTGAGCGTGCAATTTTTCTCAAAAAACGTCTAAATGTCAAAATTCCTCCCTTTATCAGAAAAATCACTAAAAGTGTCAAGATTCCTCCAGGCTGTGTTTGTGTGTTTCTCCTCAAGCCGGAGAGAGTTTGAGTTGAGCGGATTCACAGCGAAGCCCTTCCTTACACTTTCATGCCGCCTTCCTCATGCTCTCTCCGGCTTGAAGAGCGACACACACTGCCTGTATCACGCGGAGGAATTTTGACACTAAGTCGTTTTTTTGAGCGTGCATCATTTCTCAAAAAACGTCTAAATGTCAAAATTCCTCCCTTTATCAGAAAAATCACTAAAAGTGTCAAGATTCCTCCAGGCTGTGTTTGTGTGTTTCTCCTCAAGCCGGAGAGAGTTTGAGTTGAGCGGATTCACAGAGAAGCCCTTCCTTACACTTTCATGCCGCCTTCCTCATGCTCTCTCCGGCTTGAAGAGCGACACACACTGCCTGTATCACGCGGAGCAATTTTGACACTAAGTCGTTTTTTTGAGCGTGCATCATTTCTCAAAAAACGTCTAAATGTCAAAATTCCTCCCTTTATCAGAAAAATCACTAAAAGTGTCAAGATTCCTCCAGGCTGTGTTTGTGTATTTCTCCTCAAGCCGGAGAGAGTTTGAGTTGAGCGGATTCACAGCGAAGCCCTTCCTTTTACTTTCATGCCGCCTTCCTCATGCTCTCTCCGGCTTGAAGAGCGACACACACTGCCTGTATCACGCGGAGGAATTTTGACACTAAGTCGTTTTTTTGAGCGTCCATCATTTCTCAAAAAACGTCTAAATGTCAAAATTCCTCCCTTTATCAGAAAAAATCACTAAAAGTGTCAAGATTCCTCCAGGCTGTGTTGTGTGTTTCTCCTCAAGCCGGAGAGAGTTTGAGTTGAGCGGATTCACAGCGAATCCCTTCCTTACACTTTCATGCCGCCTTCCTCATGCTCTCTCCGGCTTGAAGAGCGACACACACTGCCTGTATCACGCGGAGCAATTTTGACACTAAGTAGTTTTTTGAGCGTGCATCATTTCTCAAAAAACGTCTAAATGTCAAAATTCCTCCCTTTATCAGAAAATTCACTAAAAGTGTCAAGATTCCTCCAGGCTGTGTTTGTGTGTTTCTCCTCAAGCCGGAGAGAGTTTGAGTTGAGCGGATTCACAGCGAAGCCCTTCCTTACATTTTCATTCCGCCTTCCTCATGCTCTCTCCGGCTTTAGCAGAGACACACACCGCACGGTTCACACGGAGGAATATTGACACTTTGTCGTTTTCTGCACGTGCATCATTTCACAGCAAAAAGACTAAGTGTCAAAATTCCTCCGTGTACAGTTTTTCAGAAAAATTTAAAATTTAAAAAATTTATTTTTAATAAATTACTGCTCAAACATGAACTTTCTGTTACGTTTTAGTTTACTGGTTCATATGGAGCGCATTCACGGAGGGGCCCTTCCTTACACCTTCATGGCGAGTAACCTAACACTCTCTCCGGCTTGAAGAGCGACACACACTGCCTGTATCACGCGGAGCAATTTTGACACTAAGTCGTTTTTTTTGAGCGTGCATCATTTCTCAAAAAACGTCTAAATGTCAAAATTCCTCCCTTTATCAGAAAAATCACTAAAAGTGTCAAGATTCCTCCAGACTGTGTTTGTGTGTTTTCTCCTCAAGCCGGAGAGAGTTTGAGTTGAGCGGATTCACAGCGAAGCCCTTCCTTACACTTTCATGCCGCCTTCCTCATGCTCTCTCCGGCTTGAAGAGCGACACACACTGCCTGTATCACGCGGAGCAATTTTGACACTAAGTCGTTTTTTTGAGCGTGCATCATTTCTCAAAAAACGTCTAAATGTCAAAATTCCTCCCTTTATCAGAAAATTCACTAAAAGTGTCAAGATTCCTCCAGGCTGTGTTTGTTTGTTTCTCCTCAAGCCGGAGAGAGTTTGAGTTGAGCGGATTCACAGCGAAGCCCTTCCTTACACTTTCATGCCGCCTTCCTCATGCTCTCTCCGGCTTGAAGAGCGACACACACTGCCTGTATCACGCGGAGCAATTTTGACACTAAGTCGTTTTTTTGAGCGTGCATCATTTCTCAAAAAACGTCTAAATGTCAAAATTCCTCCCTTTATCAGAAAAATCACTAAAAGTGTCAAGATTCCTCCAGGCTGTGTTTGTGTGTTTCTCCTCAAGCCGGAGAGAGTTTGAGTTGAGCGGATTCACAGCGAAGCCCTTCCTTACACTTTCATGCCGCCTTCCTCGTGCTCTCTCCGGCTTGAAGAGCGACACACACTGCCTGTATCACGCGGAGGAATTTTGACACTAAGTCGTTTTTTTAAGCGTGCATCATTTCTCAAAAAACGTCTAAATGTCAAAATTCCTCCCTTCATCAGAAAAATCACTGAAAGTGTCAAGATTCCTCCAGGCTGTGTTTGTTTGTTTCTCCTCAAGCCGGAGAGAGTTTGAGTTGAGCGGATTCACAGCGAAGCTCTTCCTTACACTTTCATGCCGCCTTCCTCATGCTCTCTCCGGCTTGAAGAGCGACACACACTGCCTGTATCACGCGGAGCAATATTGACACTAAGTCGTTTTTTTGAGCGTGCATCATTTCTCAAAAATCGTCTAAATGTCAAAATTCCTCCCTTTATCAGAAAAATCACTAAAAGTGTCAAGATTCCTCCAGGCTGTGTTTGTGTGTTTCTCCTCAAGCCGGAGAGAGTTTGAGTTGAGCGGATTCACAGCGAAGCCCTTCCTTACATTTTCATTCCGCCTTCCTCATGCTCTCTCCGGCTTGAGCAGAGACACACACCGCACGGTTCACACGGAGGAATATTGACACTTTGTCGTTTTCTCTGCACGTGCATCATTTCACAGCAAAAAGACTAAGTGTCAAAATTCCTCCGTGTACAGTTTCTCAGAAAAATTTAAAATTTAAAAAATTTATTTTTTAATAAATTACTGCTCATACATGAACTTTCTGTTACTTTTTAGTTTACTGGTTCATATGGAGCGCATTCAAGGAAGGCCCTTCCTTACACCTTCATGCCGAGTACCTAACACTCTCTCCGGCTTGAAAAGCGACAAACACTGCCCTGTATCACGCGGAGCAATTTTGACACTAAGTCGTTTTTTTGAGCGTGCATCATTTCTCAAAAAACGTCTAAATGTCAAAATTCCTCCCTTTATCAGAAAAATCACTAAAAGTGTCAAGATTCCTCCAGGCTGTGTTTGTGTGTTTCTCCTCAAGCCGGAGAGAGTTTGAGTTGAGCGGATTCACAGCGAAGCCCTTCCTTTCACTTTCATGCCGCCTTCCTCATGCTCTCTCCGGCTTGAAGAGCGACACACACTGCCTGGTATCACGCGGAGGAATTTTGACACTAAGTCGTTTTTTTGAGAAGTGCGGCGGTCCATCATTTCTCCAAAAACGTCTAAATGTCAAAATTCCTCCCTTTATCAGAAAAATCACTAAAAGTGTCAAGATTCCTGCAGGCTGTGTTTGTGTGTTTCTCCTCAATGCCGGAGAGAGTTTGAGTTGAGCGGATTCACAGCGAAGCCCTTCCTTACACTTTCATGCCGCCTTCCACATGCTGTATCCTCGGGTTTCTCACTCCGGCTTGAAGAGCGAACACACACTGCCTGTATCACGCGGAGCAATTTTGACACTAATCGTTTTTTTGAGCGTGCATCATTTCTCAAAAAACGTCTAAATGTCAAAATTCCTCCCTTTATCAGAAAATCAATAAAAGTGTCAAGATTCCTCCAGGCTGTGTTTGTTTGTTTCTCCTCAAGCCGGAGAGAGTTTGAGTTGAGCGGATTCACAGCAAAGCCCTTCCTTACACTTTCATGCCGCCTTCCTCATGCTCTCTCTGGAGTCGGCTTGAAGAGCGACACACACTGCCTGTATCACGCGGAGCAATTTTGACACTAAGTCGTTTTTTTGAGCGTGCATCATTTCTCAAAAAACGTCTAAATGTCAAAATTACTCCCTTTATCAGAAAATTCACTAAAAGTGTCAAGATTCCTCCAGGCTGTGTTTGTGTGTTTCGTTTTTCTTCTGCATGTGCATCATTTCACAGCAAAAAAGACTAAGTGTCAAAATTCCTCCGTGTACAGTTTCTCAGAAAAATTTAAAATTTAAAAAAATTATTTTTAATAAATTACTGCTCAAACATGAACTTTCTGTTACTTTTTAGTTTACTGGTTCATATGGAGCGCATTCACGGAGGGGCCCTTCCTCACACCTTCATGGCGAGTACCTAACACTCTCTCCGGCTTGAAGAGCGACACACACTGCCTGTATCACGCGGAGGAATTTTGACACTAAGTCCGTTTTTTTGAGCGTGCATCATTTCTCAAAAAACGCTTCCCTTCTAAATGTCAAATTTCCTCCCTTTATCAGAAAAATCACTTCACTAAAAGTGTCAAGATTCCTCCAGGCTGTGTTTGTGTGTTTCTCCTCAAGCCGGAGAGAGTTTTGTTTTTGAGTTGAGCGGATTCACAGCGAAGCCCTTCCTAACATTTTCATTCCGCCTTCCTCATGCTCTCTCCGGCTTGAGCAGAGACACACACCGCACGGTTAACACGGAGGAATATTGACACTTTGTCGTTTTTCTGCACGTGCATCATTTCACAGCAAAAAGACTAAGTGTCAAAATTCCTCCGTGTACAGTTTTTTCTCAGCTCAGAAAAATTTAAAATTTAAAAAATTTGTTTTTAACAAATTACTGCTCAAACATGAACTTTCTGTTACTTTTTAGTTTACTGGTATCATATGGAGCGCATTCACGGAGGGGCCCTTCCTTACACCTTCATGGCGAGTACCTAACACTCTCTCCGGCTTGAAGAGCGACACACACTGCCTGTATCACGCGGAGCAATTTTGACACTAAGTTGAGCGTGCATCATTTCTCAAAAAACGTCTAAATGTCAAAATTCCTCCCTTTATCAGAAAATTCACTAAAAGTGTCAAGATTCCTCCAGGCTGTGTTTGTGTGTTTCTCCTCAAGCCGGAGAGAGTTTGAGTTGAGCGGATTCACAGCGAAGCCCTTCCTTACACTTTCATGCCGCCTTCCTCATGCTCTCTCCGGCTTGAAGAGCGACACACACTGCCTGTATCACGCGGAGCAATTTTGACACTAAGTCGTTTTTTTGAGCGTGCATCATTTCTCAAATAACGTCTAAATGTCAAAATTCCTCCCTTTATCAGAAAAATCACTAAAAGTGTCAAAGATTCCTCCAGGCTGTGTTTGTGTGTTTCGTTTTTCTGCACGTGCATTATTTCACAGCCAAAAAGACTAAGTGTCAAAATTCCTCCCTGTACAGTTTCTCAAAAAATTTAAAATTTAAAAAATTTATTTTTAATAAATTACTGCTCAAACATGAACTTTCTGTACTTTTTAGTTTACTGGTTCATATGGAGCGCATTCACGGAGGGGCCCTTCCTTACACCTTCATGCCGAGTACCTAACACTCTCTCCGGCTTGAAGAGCGACACACACTGCCTGTATCACGCGGAGCTATTTTGACACTAAGTCGTTTTTTTGAGCGTTGCATCATTTCTCAAATAACGTCTAAATGTCCAAAATTCCTCCCTTTATCAGAAAATTCACTAAAAAGTATCAAGATTCCTCCAGTCTATGTTTGTGTCTTTCTCCTCAAGCCGGAGAGAGTTTGAGTTGAGCGGATTCACAGCGAAGCCCTTCCTTACACTTTCATGCCGCCTTCCTCATGCTCTCTCCGGCTTGAAGAGCGACACACACTGCCTGTATCACGCGGGCAGCAATTTTGACACTAAGTCGTTTTTTTGAGCGTGCATCATTTTTCAAAAAACGTCTAAATGTCAAAATTCCTCCCTTTATCAGAAAAATCACTAAAAGTGTCAAGATTCCTCCAGGCTATGTTTGTGTGTTTCTCCTCAAGCCGGAGAGAGTTTGAGTTGAGCGGATTCACAGCGAAGCCCTTCCTTACACTTTGATGCCGCCTTCCTCATGCTCTCTCCGGCTTGAAGAGCGACACACACTGCCTGTATCACGCGGAGCAATTTTGACACTAAGTCGTTTTTTTTGAGCGTGCATTTTTCTCCAAAAAAAAACGTCTAAATGTCAAAATTCCTCCCTTTATCAGAAAAATCACTAAAAGTGTCAAGATTCCTCCAGGCTGTGTTTGTGTGTTTCTCCTCAAGCCGGAGAGAGTTTGAGTTGAGCGGATTCACAGCGAAGCCCTTCCTTACACTTTCATGCCGCCTTCCTCATGCTCTCTCCGGCTTGAAGAGCGACACACACTGCCTGTATCACGCGGAGCAATTTTGACACTAAGTCGTTTTTTTTGAGCGTGCATCATTTCTCAAAAAACGTCTAAATGTCAAAATTCCTCCCTTTATCAGAAAAATCACTAAAAGTGTCAAGATTCCTCCAGGCTGTGTTTGTGTGTTTCTCCTCAAGCCGGAGAGAGTTTGAGTTGAGCGGATTCACAGCGAAGCCCTTCCTTACACTTTCATGCCGCCTTCCTCTTGCTCTCTCCGGCTTGAGCAGAGACACACACCGCACGTTTTCACACGGAGGAATATTGACACTTTGTCGTTTATCTGCACGTGCAACATTTCACAGCAAAAAGACTAAGTGTAAAAAATTCCTCCGTTTCTCAGAAAAATTCAAAATTGAAAAAAAATGTAATTTTAATAAATTACTGCTCAAACATGAACTTTCTGTTACTTTTTAGTGTCTTGGTTCATTTGGAGCGAATTCACAGAGAGGGCACTTCCTCACACATTCAGTCCGCCTACCTAACACGCTCTCCGGCTTGAAGAGCGACAAACACTGCCTGTATCACGCGGAGCAATTTTGACACTAAGTCGTTTTTTTGAGCGTGCATCATTTCTCAAATAACGTCTAAATGTCAAAATTCCTCCCTTTATCAGAAAAATCACTAAAAGTGTCAAGATTCCTCCAGGCTGTGTTTGTGTGTTTCTCCTCAAGCCGGAGAGAGTTTTGAGTTGAGCGGATTCACAGCGAAGCCCTTCCTTACACTTTCATGCCGCCTTCCTCATGCTCTCTCCGGCTTGAAGAGCGACACACACTGCCTGTATCACGCGGAGCAATTTTGACACTAAGTCGTTTTTTTGAGCGTGCATCATTTCTCAAATAACGTCTAAATGTCAAAATTCCTCCCTTTATCAGAAAAATCACTAAAAGTGTCAAGATTCCTCCAGGCTGTGTTTGTGTGTTTTGTTTTTCTGCACGTGCATCATTTCACAGCAAAAGACTAAGTGTCAAAATTCCTCCGTGTACAGATTCTCAGAAAAAATTAAAATTTAAAAAATGTATTTTTAATAAATTACTGCTCAAACATGAACTTTCTGTTACTTTTTAGTTTACTGGTTCATATGGATCGCATTCACGGAGGGGCCCTTCCTTGCACCTTCATGCCGAGTACCTAACACTCTCTCCGGCTTGAAGAGCGACACACACTGCCTGTATCACGCGGAGCAATTTTGACACTAAGTCGTTTTTTTTGAGCGTGCATCATTTCTCAAAAAAACGTCTAAATGTCAAAATTCCTCCCTTTATCAGAAAAATCACTAAAAGTGTCAAGATTCCTCCAGGCTGTGTTTGTGTATTTCTCCTCAAGCCGGAGAGAGTTTGAGTTGAGGCGGATTCACAGCGAAGCCCTTCCTTTCACTTTCATGCCGCCTTCCTCATGCTCTCTCCGGCTTGAAGAGCGACACACACTGCCTGTATCACGCGGAGGAATTTTGACACTAAGTCGTTTTTTTGAGCGTCCATCATTTCTCAAAAAACGTCTAAATGTCAAAATTCCTCCCTTTATCAGAAAAATCACTAAAAGTGTCAAGATTCCTCCAGGCTGTGTTTGTTTGTTTCTCCTCAAGCCGGAGAGAGTTTGAGTTGAGCGGATTCACAGCAAAGCCCTTCCTTACACTTTCATGCCGCCTTCCTCATGCTCTCTCCGGCTTGAAGAGCGACACACACTGCCTGTATCACGCGGAGCAATTTTGACACTAAGTCGTTTTTTTGAGCGTGCATCATTTCTCAAAAAACGTCTAAATGTCAAAATTACTCCCTTTATCAGAAAATTCACTAAAAGTGTCAAGATTCCTCCAGGCTGTGTTTGTGTGTTTCGTTTTTCTGCACGTGCATCATTTCACAGCAAAAAGACTAAGTGTCAAAATTCCTCCGTGTACAGTTTCTCAAAAAAATTTAAAATTTAAAAAAATTATTTTTAATAAATTACTGCTCAAACATGAACTTTCTGTTACTTTTTAGTTTACTGGTTCATATGGAGCGCATTCACGGAGTGGCCCTTCCTTACACCTTCATGCCGAGTACCTAACACTCTCTCCGGCTTGAAGAGCGACACACACTGCCTGTATCACGCGGAGCTATTTTGACACTAAGTCGTTTTTTTGAGCGTGCATCATTTCTCAAATAACGTCTAAATGTCAAAATTCCTCCCTTTATCAGAAAATTCACTAAAAGTATCAAGATTCCTCCAGTCTATGTTTGTGTGTTTCTCCTCAAGCCGGAGAGAGTTTGAGTTGAGCGGATTCACAGCGAAGCCCTTCCTTACACTTTCATGCCGCCTTCCTCATGCTCTCTCCGGCTTGAAGAGCGACACACACTGCCTGTATCACGCGGAGCAATTTTGACACTAAGTCGTTTTTTTGAGCGTGCATCATTTTTCAAAAAACGTCTAAATGTCAAAATTCCTCCCTTTATCAGAAAAATCACTAAAAGTGTCAAGATTCCTCCAGGCTATGTTTGTGTGTTTCTCCTCAAGCCGGAGAGAGTTTGAGTTGAGCGGGATTCACAGCGAAGCCCTTCCTTACACTTTGATGCCGCCTTCCTCATGCTCTCTCCGGCTTGAAGAGCGACACACACTGCCTGTATCACGCGGAGCAATTTTGACACTAAGTCGTTTTTTTGAGCGTGCATTTTTCTCAAAAAACGTCTAAATGTCAAAATTCCTCCCTTTATCAGAAAAATCACTAAAAGTGTCAAGATTCCTCCAGGCTGTGTTTGTGTGTTTCTCCTCAAGCCGGAGAGAGTTTGAGTTGAGCGGATTCACAGCGAAGCCCTTCCTTACACTTTCATGCCGCCTTCCTCATGCTCTCTCCGGCTTGAAGAGCGACACACACTGCCTGTATCACGCGGAGGAATTTTGACACTAAGTCGTTTTTTTGAGCGTGCATCATTTCTCAAAAAACGTCTAAATGTCAAAAATTCCTCCCTTTATCAGAAAAATCACTAAAAGTGTCAAGATTCCTCCAGGCTGTGTTTGTGTGTTTCTCCTCAAGCCGGAGAGAGTTTGAGTTGAGCGGATTCACAGCGAAGCCCTTCCTTACACTTTTCATGCCGCCTTCCTCATGCTCTCTCCGGCTTGAAGAGCGACACCACACTGCCTGTATCACGCGGAGCAATTTTGACACTAAGTCGTTTTTTTGAGCGTGCATCATTTCTCAAAAAAACTTCTAAATGTCAAAATTCCTCCCTTTATCAGAAAAATCACTAAAAGTGTCAAGATTCCTCCAGGCTGTGTTTGTGTGTTTCTCCTCAAGCCGGAGAGAGTTTGAGTTGACGCGGATTCACAGCGAAAAGCCCTTCCTTACACTTTCATGCCGCCTTCCTCTTGCTCTCTCCGGCTTGAGCAGAGACACACACCGCACGTTTCACACGGAGGAATATTGACACTTTGTCGTTTATCTGCACGTGCATCATTTCACAGCAAAAAGACTAAGTGTAAAAAATTTCCTCCGTTTCTCAGAAAAATTCAAAAATTGAAAAAAAATGTAATTTTAATAAATTACTGTCAAAACATGAACTTTCTGTTACTTTTTAGTGTCTTGGTTCATTTGGAGCGAATTCACAGAGGGGCACTTCCTCACACATTCAGTCCGCCTACCTAACACGCTCTCCGGCTTGAAGAGCGACAAACACTGCCTGTATCACGCGGAGCAATTTTGACACTAAGTCGTTTTTTTGAGCGTGCATCATTTCTCAAAAAACGTCTGTGTCTTCTAAATGTCAAAATTCCTCCCTTTATCAGAAAAATCACTAAAAGTGTCAAGATTCCTCCAGGCTGTGTTTGTGTGTTTCGTTTTTCTGCACGTGCATCATTTCACAGCAAAAAGACTAAGTGTCAAAATTCCTCCGTTGTTACAGTTTCTCAGAAAAAATTAAAATTTAAAAAATGTATTTTTAATAAATTACTGCTCAAACATGAACTTTCTGTTACTTTTTAGTTTACTGGTTCATATGTAGCGCATTCACGGAGGGGCCCTTCCTTACACCTTCATGCCGAGTACCTAACCACTCTCTTCCGGCTTGAAGAGCGACACACACTGCCTGTATCACGCGGAGGAATTTTTACATTAAGTCGTTTTTTTGAGCGTCCATCATTTCTCAAAAAAACGTCTAAATGTCAAACAAAAATTCGTCCCTTTATTAGAAAAATCACTAATGGATGAAGTGTCAAGATTCCTCCAGGCTGTGTTTGTGTGTTTCTCCTCAAGCCGGAGAGAGTTTGAGTTGAGCGGATTCACAGCGAAGCCCTTCCTTACACTTTCATGCCGCCTTCCTCATGCTCTCTCCGGCTTGAAGAGCGACACACACTGCCTGTATCACGCGGAGCAATTTTGACACTAAGTCGTTTTTTTGAGCGTGCATTCATTACTCAAATAACGTCTCTAAATGTCAAAATTCCTCCCTTTATCAGAAAAATCACTAAAGGTGATGTAGTGTCAAGATTCCTCCAGGCTGTGTTTTGTGTGTTTTGTTTTTCTGCACGTGCATCATTTTTTTTTTCTTCACGCAAAAGACTAAGTGTCAAAATTCTCCGTGTACAGATTCTCAGGAAGAAAAAAATTAAAATTTAAAAAATGTATTTTTAATAAATTACTGCTTCAAACATGAACTTTTCTGTTACTTTTTAGTTTACTGGTTCATATGGAGCGCATTCACGGAGGGGCCCTTCCTTACACCTTCATGGCGAGTACCTAACACTCTCTCCGGCTTGAAGAGCGACACACACTGCCTGTTTCACGCGGAGCAATTTTGACACTAAGTCGTTTTTTTGAGCGTGCATCATTTCTCAAAAAACGTCTAAATGTCAAAATTCCTCCCTTTATCAGAAAAATCACTAAAAGTGTCAAGATTCCTCCAGGCTGTGTTTGTTTGTTTCTCCTCAAGCCGGGAGAGAGTTTGAGTTGAGCGGATTCACAGCAAAGCCCTTCCTTACACTTTCATGCCGCCTTCCTCATGCTCTCTCCGGCTTGAAGAGCGACACACACTGCCTGTATCACGCGGAGCAATTTTGACACTAAGTCGTTTTTTTTGAGCGTGCATCATTTCTCAAAAAAACGTCTAAATGTCAAAATTACTCCCTTTATCAGAAAATTCACTAAAAGTGTCAAGATTCCTCCAGGCTGTGTTGTTGCGTTGTGTTTCGTTTTTTCTGCACGTGCATCATTTCACAGCAAAAAGACTAAGTGTCAAAATTCCTCCGTGTACAGTTTCTCAGAAAAATTTAAAATTTAAAAAATTTATTTTTAATAAATTACTGCTCAAAACATGAACTTTCTGTTACTTTTTAGTTTACTGGTTTTTTTTTCTTATTGTTTTTTTTTTTTTTTATCTATTTCTTTTGATTATTCATATGGATCGCATTCACGGAGGGGCCCTTCCTTGCACCTTCATGCCGAGTACCTAACACTCTCTCCGGCTTGAAGAGCGACACACACTGCCTGTATCACGCGGAGCAATTTTGACACTAAGTCGTTTTTTTGAGCGTGCATCATTTCTCAAAAAACGGTCTAAATGTCAAAATTCCTCCCTTTTTCTTTATCAGAAAAATCACTAAAAGTGTCAAGATTCCTCCAGGCTGTGAGGAGTTTGTGTATTTCTCCTCAAGCCGGAGAGAGTTTGAGTTGAGCGGATTCACAGCGAAGCCCTTCCTTTCACTTTCATGCCGCCTTCCTCATGCTCTCTCCGGCT
Organism: Opsariichthys bidens; assembly: GCA_037194245.1. Taxonomy (NCBI): domain Eukaryota; kingdom Metazoa; phylum Chordata; class Actinopteri; order Cypriniformes; family Xenocyprididae; genus Opsariichthys; species Opsariichthys bidens. The sequence goes on along the minus strand of CM074285.1, from coordinate 5,971,286 downwards.
TGAAGAGCGACACACACTGCCTGTATCACGCTGGAGGAATTTTGACACTAAGTCGTTTTTTGAGCGTCCATCATTTCTCAAAAAACGTCTAAATGTCAAAATTCCTCCCTTTATCAGAAAAATCACTAAAAGTGTCAAGATTCCTCCAGGCTGTGTTTGTTTGTTTCTCCTCAAGCCGGAGAGAGTTTGAGTTGAGCGGATTCACAGCAAAGCCCTTCCTTACACTTTCATGCCGCCTTCCTCATGCTCTCTCCGGCTTGAGAGCGACACACACTGCCTGTATCACGCGGAGCAATTTTGACACTAAGTCGTTTTTTTGAGCGTGCATCATTTCTCAAAAAACGTCTTTGCCGCTAAATGTCAAAATTACTCCCTTTATCAGAAAATTCACTAAAGTGTCAAGATTCCTCCAGGCTGTGTTTGTGTGTTTCGTTTTTCTGCACGTGCATCATTTCACAGCAAAAAGACTAAGTGTCAAAAATTCCTCCGTGTACAGTTTCTCAGAAAAATTTAAAATTTAAAGAAAATTATTTTTAATAAATTACTGCTCAAACATGAACTTTCTGTTACTTTTTAGTTTTACTGGTTCATATGGAGCGCATTCACGGAGTGGCCCTTCCTTACACCTTCATGACCGGCCGAGTACCTAACACTCTCTCCGGCTTGAAGAGCGACACACACTGCTGTATCACGCGGAGCAATTTTGACACTAAGTCGTTTTTTTGAGCGTGCATCATTTCTCAAAAAAAACAAAAAAAAAAAAAAAAAAAAAAAAAAAACGTCTAAATGTCAAAATTCCTCCCTTTATCAGAAAAATTCACTAAAAGTGTCAAGATTCCTCCAGGCTGTGTTTGTGTATTTTCTCCTCAAGCCGGAGAGAGTTTGAGTTGAGCGGATTCACAGCGCAAGGCCTTCCTTTCACTTTCATGCCGCCTTCCTCATGCTCTCTCCGGCTTGAAGAGCGACACACACTGCCTGTATCACGCGGAGGAATTTTGACACTAAGTCGTTTTTTTGAGCGTCCATCATTTCTCAAAAAACGTTCTCTCTAAATGTCAAAATTCCTCCCTTTATCAGAAAAATCACTAAAAGTGTCAAGATTCCTCCAGGCTGTGTTTTGTGTGTTTCTCCTCAAGCCGGAGAGAGTTTGAGTTGAGCGGATTCACAGCGAAGCCCTTCCTTACACTTTCATGCCGCCTTCCTCATGCTCTCTCCGGCTTGAAGAGCGAGACACACTGCCTGTATCACGCGGAGCAATTTTGACACTAAGTCGTTTTTTTGAGCGTGCATCATTTCTCAAAAAACGTCTAAATGTCAAAATTCCTCCCTTTATCAGAAAAATCACTAAAAGTGTCAAGATTCCTCCAGGCTGTGTTTGTGTGTTTCTCCTCAAGCCGGAGAGAAGAGGAGTTTGAGTTGAGCGGATTACAGCGAAGCCCTTCCTTACTATGTCCCTTTGTTGCTCTCTTTTCCTTATGCCCTCCCTCTTTCTTACTCTGTCCTTGTTTTACATTTCATGCCGCCTTCCTCATGCTCTCTCCGGCTTGTAGAGCGACACACACTGCCTGTATCAGCGGAGCAATTTTGACACTAAGTCGTTTTTTTGAGCGTGCATCATTTCTCAAATAACGTCTAAATGTCAGAATTCCTCCCTTTATCAGAAAAATCACTAAAAAGTGTCAAGATTCCTCCAGGCTGTGTTTGTGTGTTTCGTTTTTCTGCACGTGCATCATTTCACAGCAAAAAGACTAAGTGTCAAAATTCCTCCGTGTACAGATTCTCAGAAAAAATTTAAAATTTAAAAAATGTATTTTTAATAAAATTGTACTGCTCAAACATGTGAACTTTCTGTTACTTTTTAGTTTACTGGTTCATTATGGAGCGCTCCATTCACGGAGGGGCCCTTCCTTACACCTTCATGCCGAGTACCTAACACTCTGTCTGCTCCGGCTTGAAGAGCGACACACTAGTCTGCCTGTATCACGCGGAGCTATTTTGACACTAAGTCGTTTTTTTGAGCGTTGGCATCATTTCTCAAATAACGTTCTAAATGTCAAAATTCCTCCCTTTATCAGAAAAGTTTCACTAAAAGTTGATCAGAAGATTCCTCTCAGTCTATGTTTGTTGTCTTTCTCCTCAAGCCGGAATGTATGAGAGGAGTTTGAGTTGAGCGGATTCACAGCGAAGCCCTTCCTTACACTTTCATGTGCCGCCTTCCTCATGCTCTCTCCGGCTTGAAGAGCGACACACACTGCCTGTATCACGCGGAGCAATTTTTGACACTAAGTCGTTTTTTGAGCCGTGCATTGCATTTTTCAAAAAACGTCTAATGTCAAAAATTCCTCACCTTTATCAGAAAAATCACTTAAAAGTGTCAAGATTCCTCCAGGCTATGTTTGTGTGTTTCTCTCAAGCCGGAGAGAGTTTGAGTTGAGCGGATTCACAGCGAAGCCCTTCCTTACACTTTCATGCCGCCTTCCTCATGCTCTCTCCGGCTTGAAGCAGCGACACACACTGCCTGTATCACGCGGAGCCACGTAATTTTGACACATAAGTCGTTTTTTTGGAGAGCGTGCATTTTTCTCCAATCAAAAACGTCTAAATGTCAACAATTCCTCCCTTTATCAGAAAAATCACTAAAAGTGTCAAGATTCCTCCAGGCTGTGCGCGTTTGTGTGTTTCTCCTCAAGCCGGAGAGGAGTTTGAGTTGAGGGATTCACAGCGAAGCCCTTCCTTACACTTTCATGTGCCGCCTTCCTCATGCTCTCTCCGGCTTGAAGAGCGACACACACTCGCCTAGTATCACGCGGGAGGAAATTTTTGACACTAAGTCGTTTTTTTGAGCGTGCATTCATTTCTCAAAAGTAGAAACGTCTAAACATGTCAAAATTCCTCCCTTTATCAGAAAAATCACTAAAAGTGTCAAGATTCCTCAAGGCTGCTGTTTCGTGTGTTTCTCCTCAAGCCAGGAGAGAGTTTTGAGTTGAGCGGAATTCACAGCGAAGCCCTTCTTACACTTCATGCCGCCTTCAATTTTTTTTTTTTTTTTTTTTTTCTTTTATTTCTTTTTCTTTTTATATTTACTCATGCTCTCTTCGACCGGCTTGAAGAGCGACACACACTGCCTGTATCACGCGGAGCAATTTTGAATCCACTAAGTCGTTTTTTTGAGCGTGTGCATCATTTCTCAAAAAACTTTCTAAATGTCAAAAATTCCTCCCTTTATCAGAAAAATCATCTAAAAGTGTCAAGATTCCTCCAGGCTGTGTTTGTGTGTTTCTCCTCAAGCCGGAGAGAGTTTGAGTTGAGCGGATTCACAGCCGAAGCCCTTCCTTACACTTTCATGCCGCCTTCCTCTTGCTCTCTCCGGCTTGAGCAGAGACACACACCGCACGTTTCACACGGAGGAATATTGACACTTTTGTCAGTTTATCTGCACGTTGCATTCATTTCACAAGCAAAAAGACTAAGTGTAAAAAATTCCTCGTTTCTCAGAAAAATTCCTCAAAAATTGAAAAAAAAATGTAATTTTAATAAATTACTGCTCAAACATGAAACTTTCTGTTACTTTTTAGTGTCTTGGTTCATTTGGAGCGAATTTCACAGAGGGGCACTTCCTCACACATTCAGTGCGCCTACCGCTAACACGCATCTCCGGCTTGAAGAGCGACACACACTGCTGTATCACGCGGAGCAATTTTGACACTAAGTCGGCCCCGGTTTTTTTTTGAGCGTGCATTCCATTTCTCAAAAAACGTACTAAATGTCAAAATTACTCCCTTTATCTACGAAAATTCACTAAAAGTGTCAAGATTTCCTCCAGGCTGTGTTTGATGTGTTTCGTTTTTCTGCAACGTGCCCTGCATCATTTCATCAGCAAAAAGCACCTCCCCCCCCCCCCCCCCACCCCCCCCCCCCCCCCCCCCCACCCCCCCCCCCCCCCCCCCCCCCAAGTGTCAAAATTCCTCCGTGTACTAGATTCTCAGAAAAAAATTAAAATTTAAAAAATGTATTTTTAATAAATTTTACTGCTCAAACATGAACTTTCTGTTACTTTTTAGTTTACTGGTTCATTATGTAGCGCATTCACGGAGGGGGGGGGCCCCCTTCCTTACACCCTTCATGCCGGAGTACCTAACATACTCTCTCCGGCTTGAAGAGCGACACACACTGCTGTATCACGCGGAGGAATTTTTACATTAAGTCGTTTTTTGAGCGTCCATCATTTCTCAAAAAACGTCCCTAAATGTCCAAAAATTGTCCTTTATAAGAAAAATCATAAAAGTGTCAAGATTCCTCCAGGCTGTGTTTGTGTGTTTCTCCTCAAGCCGGAGAGAGTTTGAGTTGAGCGTGGGGGATTCACACGCGAAGCCCTTCCTTACACTTTCATGCCGCTTCCTCATGCTCTCTCCGGCTTGAAGAGCGACACCACACTGCCTGTATCACGCGGAAGACAATTTTGACACTAAGTCGTTTTTTGAGCGATGCATCATTTCTCAAAAAACGTCCTAAATGTCAAAATTACTCCCTTTATCAGAAAATTCACCATAAAAGTGTCAAGATTCCTCCATGGCTGTGTTTGTGTGTTTCGTTTTTCTGCACGTCTGCATCATTTCACAGCAAAAAGACTAAGTGTCAAAATTCGGCTCCGTGTACAGTTTCTCACAGAAAAATTTAAAATTTAAAAAATTTATTTTTAATAAATTACTGCTCAAACATGAACTTTCTGTTACTTTTTAGTTTACTGGTTCATATGGACGCGCATTCACGGAGGGGCCCTTCCTTGCACCCTTCATGACGCTATGTTACCTAACACTCTCTCGGCTTGAAGAGCGACCACACACTGCCTTGTATCACGCGGCGAGCAATTTTTTTTTTTTTTTTTTTTTTTTTTCTGGACACTGTAAGTCGGTTTTTTTTGAGCGTGCATTCCATTTCTGCAAAAACGTTACTAGAATGTCGCAAAATTCCTGTCCCTTTATCAGAGTGATAAATCACTAAAAAGTGTCAAGATTCCTCCAGGCTGTGTTTGTTGTATTTTCTCCTCAAAATGCAGGAGGAGGAGTTTGGAGTTGAGCGGATTTCACAGACGAGCGATAGCCCTTTTCCATTTCACTTTTATTGCCGCCTTCCTTTCTGCTCTCTCTTTTTTTTCCCCACCACCCCCTTTTTTTTGTTTCTCGGCTTGAAGAGGCGCGACAACAGCACTTGCCTGTATCACGCGGAGGAATTTTGACACTAAGTCGTTTTTTAGAGGTCCATCATTCTCAAAAAACGTCTAAATGTCAATAATTCCTCACTTTATCAGAAAAATCACTAAAAGTGTCAAGATTCCTCCAGGCTGTGTTTGTTTGTTTCTCCTCAAGCCGGAGAGAGTTTGAGTTGAGCGGATTCACAGCAAAGCCCTTCCTTACACTTTCATGCCGCCTTCCTCATGCTCTCTCCGGCTTGAAGAGCGACACACACTGCCTGTATCACGCGGAGCAATTTTGACACTAAGTCGTTTTTTTGAGCGTGCATCATTTCTCAAAAAACGTCTAAATGTCAAAATTACTCCCTTTATCAGAAAATTCACTAAAAGTGTCAAGATTCCTCCAGGCTGTGTTTGTGTGTTTCGTTTTTCTGCACGTGCATCATTTCACAGCAAAAAGACTAAGTGTCAAAATTCCTCCGTGTACAGTTTCTCAGAAAAATTTAAAATTTAAAAAAATTATTTTTAATAAATTACTGCTCAAACATGAACTTTCTGTTACTTTTTAGTTTACTGGTTCATATGGAGCGCATTCACGCGAGTGGCCCTTCCTTACACCTTCATGCCGAGTACCTAACACTCTCTCCGGCTTGAAGAGCGACACACACTGCCTGTATCACGCGGAGCAATTTTGACACTAAGTCGTTTTTTTGAGCGTGCATCATTTCTCAAAAAACGTCTAAATGTCAAAATTCCTCCCTTTATCAGAAAATTCACTAAAAGTGTCAAGATTCCTCCAGGCTGTGTTTGTGTATTTCTCCTCAAGCCGGAGAGAGTTTGAGTTGAGCGGATTCACAGCGAAGGCCTTCCTTTCACTTTCATGCCGCATTCCTCATGCTCTCTCCGGCTTGAAGAGCGACACACACTGCCTGTATCACGCGGAGGAATTTTGACACTAAGTCGTTTTTTTGAGCGTCCATCATTTCTCAAAAAAACGTCTAAATGTCAAAATTCCTCCCTTTATCAGAAAAATCACTAAAAGTGTCAAGATTCCTCCAGGCTGTGTTTGTGTGTTTCTCCTCAAGCCGGAGAGAGTTTGAGTTGAGCGGATTCACAGCGAAGCCCTTCCTTACACTTTCATGCCGCCTTCCTCATGCTCTCTCCGGCTTGAAGAGCGAGACACACTGCCTGTATCACGCGGAGCAATTTTGACACTAAGTCGTTTTTTTGAGCGTGCATCATTTCTCAAAAAACGTCTAAATGTCAAAATTCCTCCCTTTATCAGAAAAAATCACTAAAAGTGTCAAGATTCCTCCAGGCTGTGTTTGTGTGTTTCTCCTCAAGCCGGAGAGAGTTTGAGTTGAGCGGATTCACAGCGAAGCCTCCCTTACACTTTCATGCCGCCTTCCTCATGCTCTCTCCGGCTTGTAGAGCGACACACACTGCCTGTATCACGCGGAGCAATTTTGACACTAAGTCGTTTTTTTGAGCGTGCATCATTTCTCAAATAACGTCTAAATGTCAGAATTCCTCCCTTTATCAGAAAAATCACTAAAAGTGTCAAGATTCCTCCAGGCTGTGTTTGTGTGTTTCGTTTTTCTGCACGTGCATCATTTCACAGCAAAAAGACTAAGTGTCAAAATTCCTCCGTGTACAGATTCTCAGAAAAAATTAAAATTTAAAAAATGTATTTTTAATAAATTACTGCTCAAACATGAACTTTCTGTTACTTTTTAGTTTACTGGTTCATATGGAGCGCATTCACGGAGGGGCCCTTCCTTACACCTTCATGCCGAGTACCTAACACTCTCTCCGGCTTGAAGAGCGACACACACTGCCTGTATCACGCGGAGCTATTTTGACACTAAGTCGTTTTTTTGAGCGTGCATCATTTCTCAAATAACGTCTAAATGTCAAAATTCCTCCCTTTATCAGAAAATTCACTAAAAGTATCAAGATTCCTCCAGTCTATGTTTGTGTCTTTCTCCTCAAGCCGGAGAGAGTTTGAGTTGAGCGGATTCACAGCGAAGCCCTTCCTTACACTTTCATGCCGCCTTCCTCATGCTCTCCCGGCTTGAAGAGCGACACACACACTGCCTGTATCACGCGGAGCAATTTTGACACTAAGTCGTTTTTTTGAGCGTGCATCATTTTTCAAAAAACGTCTAAATGTCAAAATTCCTCCCTTTATCAGAAAAATCACTAAAAGTGTCAAGATTCCTCCGGGCTATGTTTGTGTGTTTCTCCTCAAGCCGGAGAGAGTTTGAGTTGAGCGGATTCAC